>JAUMHE010000085.1:4534852-4579341 GCA_032359235.1 Enteromius mattozi | reverse complement strand
TATTATTCTCAAGAAGAAGCACGTGTGGAGGCAGTAAATGACAACAACGCATGCGCGATGCTTCAGATCGTATGGCAGGTGTAAACACATGAATCAGATATGGGTCACAATTGAAAAAAGGCAACAAATCAGAATTGGGCATCAAGACCTGCAGTGTAAACGAGGCCTTACTGATGGATAAAAGATCATGTTCTCATTGCTATACATGTATATAAAAATATATAAATGCATTTTTTACAAAAATACATCGTTTTTCTCACAGTTTAACAAAGCAATCAGTAATGATACAGGCATCACTAAATGTAAAGAAATCTTGCAGTTGTAGTGAACAGTAAGTGAAGTGAGTAGATTCAGTAACCAATTAAAAGTTAATCCAATTAAGATTAGTTTGGCTGATTCAAACTAGAAGCTTGTGAACTGGTTGTTTTATAATTATATATATATAATCTATAGGGTCTGTGTTGTGAAATAGAAAGGTGTATTTATAACCTAAACCAGATTAATTGGGCATAACTTCTTTAGCACCAACTAACCTACTAGTTATTAGAAATTCCATATGCATGTATGTTGCATTTCACTGAATACTTAAGATTCACAAGCACAGTAATTACCTGTTAAATTAGTTTGCCTAGAATAAATTTAATTTCAGTAATACAGTCAGGATTATGAAAAAAGATTTGCTTAATACCTGGTTTTGAATCTATATATTCTTTCCCTAATGCACGCTGCTCAAATTGTTCTTGCCTCAGGTATTTCTCAGGGGTTAACGATATTTAATCTTAGCCATCTCTACGGATTGAATTCAAATCAGCACAACGTTCCGTTCATTCCGTTCAAGTCTTCTTAGAATTTGAGCATTGGATTTATCTTCATGTAACTCAGGTAAATGAAATCTCCACAAAGTCAGTATTGATTCCTTGACACTTGACAATCACAACTCTAAATCAACATTTATCTAAGCAGCCTTCTCCCAGAGGGAGATCCCTCTCTCTCCGGCTGATCTGTGCTTTTGCCGCCCTCATATTGGATGAGGGATTTTGGGAAAAGCCAGTTACAGCCGCAGCGTGCTGCATCCTTCATCTTTTTTGCTCTTAAAAAAGTTGTAGTCAGGAATTTATAACAAGGTGGTTCGTTTGCACGCTTCTCATGCCAGAGTGCATCCTGTTATGCTCATTCCTGCATGTTCATTTGCAATTTTAGGTGCAGTGGCACCACGCCCCGTCTGGAGCGCATGGGTACCATTTGTCTTCAGTGACTGATTTTTGTATCCCAAGCTTGTTATTTGAACAATATGTACGCGCACAGGATGCCCACATGGTGGAAATGTCCTTGGTTAACAATGTGATGTGAGTATGTCTGATTATGGGGTATTTTTCTGCCTTTGTAAAGAAGTTCCTCACAGGAGATGGCTAAATAATTACTCCCCCACTGCTTCTGTTCTCTGCACAGCACTTTCTTTTTCACTGCTTTCACCATTTTTGCTCACTCCTCCTTCGAATGCCAAAACTCGTCTAAACGCAAACTTTTTTATATATATATATGTGGCAATGTAAGTATATAGTTGGTAGTATTTTTGTAAGATTTTTAAAATGTTTTTAAAAGACGTGTCTTTCCAGGGCTAATAAAAATCTGTGTGTATTATTAGGAGAAATCATTACAATTACAATAATTTAATTTAAATGTAATTTTGATTTTTATTTTTGTTTTTTTATTGTCATTTAGTTTTTCAGCACTTTCCTTCAGAAGTTCTGTTAACACTTTACTATAGGGTTCATTAGTTAACTATATTAGTTAACATAAACTAAGACTGAACAATATTTTTTGCAGAATGTATTAATATTAGTTAATGTTAATTAGTTAATGTTAATTTGTTTGTTAACATCAGTTAATGAACTGTGAATTAACGTATACTAACAATGAATGACTATATTTTTATTAACTAACATTAATAAATACTGTGTTGATCATTGTTCATTCATGTTAGTTAATACATTAACTGATGTTAACAGATGACACCTTATTGTAAAGTGTTATCGAAATTATTCCAATAAGCTGATTTGGTGGTCAAGAAATGTTTTATTATTATCAGTGCTGAAAACTGTTTTGTGGAAATTGTGAAACTTAAAAATAATTAATTTCTGAAATAAGTAGCTGATTTTGTCAGCTAGATGGATACAGAGAGAGAGAGAGAAGTTGTTGCACACACCCTCAAGAAAACACCCCTGAAGGGTGCTGCATCTCGCTCAGGGGCTTAACAGCAGTGGTTAGAGAAACTGCCCCAAGCTGCCTTTGAATTCGGATCTTCATTCATGCTACAGTGATCCTGCTGCAAAGACACTCACCCCATGTTTCAGGCTTTAAAAGAAAACATGAACATGTCTCTCGTCTGTCCATGCACACTGTTTTTCTGGACTGATGAATGTGTCATATTTTTTTTAAAGAATATACAGAAAACATATCTGATCTATCTTTTCACACTGTCAACTTATACTTACGACAGAGAAAGTCTCCATAGAAACATAAAGTGTTAGAGGACGTTTTCAGTCTTATTACAGCTCAGCCATGTGAGAAATCCCTCCAGAGCCGTTGTCTCTCAACTACAGCGGTGTTTCACAGAGACAGAAAGACTGAAATAAATGCACTGGCTAGTTATTATAGTCATTACCTCTGTTCTATAAGCGCTCACGGGAAGATGTTACAAAGAAAAAGTCTTTTTGAAATCGAGGTTGGAGTGGGGTTTATTTTTTCGCTCTGAAATGTCCACAGGCACAAAAGATTTTAAGCTAGGCAAAATTAGTGTCGTAATGATTTCACAAACATTGCATGGTAGAAGAGCTTTGCAGGGCATATTCTAAAGCCTGACATTCATCTCATGTTTTATTTGCATGAACTCTCACAGAAACATAATGGTTATTTATAGTTTTTCAAATGTCACATGTCTCAGAAAATCTCATGGGCCGTTTGGCTTTAAATATCAAAGATATATATTATTAAAAGCAGTTAGCTTCAAACAGAGATCTGAGGTCTGATTTATGACTGTATGTTCAGTTCTGGTTTATCTCAGCTATCATTGTTGTCTCCTTCCCTTGGCGGTGCATGAATTTGAAAATATGACCCGATCCATATCTAGAGCTCTTTTGAGCAACCACATTGCATTAGTAACCCATTAACAACACTAGTACCACAAAAATATTGAAAAAAAAAAAAAAATATATATATATATATATATGTAATATATTACTTTTCAGTACTGATGATGATCAATGTTTCTTTTGCAGCAAGATACTGCTAAAAAAATTGAGCTTTGCAATTACAGGAATATATTACATTTTAAAATATATAAAGTTATTTTTACGTTTTAATGATAATTCACAATATGGCTTTTTTTATGTGTGTTGTGTGTTCTGTTAAGAACAGCTATGATGTAATTCTTAATTCCAGTTACTTTCAAAAGTCCAGTTTGTGCAAATGCGGCTTGGGAAAGACTTTCTTACTCTTTCATGCTGAGCTTTTTTCTACAGAGCTGAGAGAAGGGATGAAACCTCCTGCCTCTGAGTTACAAACACCTTTGAAATGGCTGACATTAAAGTGTGGAGGATGTGGTCCACTCTCTCTCTCTCTCTATCTCTTTTTCTCTCTCCATCCTATCATTCCCACACGCATATAGGCGTACACACAAACACACACAGCAGCATGTTTCATCTTCAGCTGGCACATCTACTGAGAGAATGATATTGTTGTCACTTTGAGGTTTTTCTCTTTGAATGTCATCTGTGCAATCAAGTCCCACCAACCGTTGCTGACCGCTTCAGATCAAAAGCGGTGGGTTTTGTCACAGCTGAAGTCGAAATTGAAAGGTTTCGTTTTAATTCAAGGTCTTTGCCAGTATAGTTAATTAGCAAGTTATAACCTCACATCACTAATATGAAGTAAAAGAGCAGACTTTGTCATCCTAATGAGGTCCTCCACCTCTATGACACACGCGAGTGTTTATTAAGAGATTAAGAGATCATTCTGTTGGGGAATATATTCGCCCTGCGTTTGTACAAGCTGGTTAACCTCAACACAATAGCCATCAATCTTCAGAACACGCCTCTTCGAGTTTCTCGCTTAAATAAAACATCAACAGGCAGACCTTCTAGGGGTTTTTTTAAGTTATGCAGCTCAAAAAAAAATGAGCCGCTGTGGAGAACACTGGGCATAACTAACCCTTGCCTATGGACATCTGAGCCCCATCGATTTGCTACCGAATGTCTTGTGTGCCAGATGCTGAAGCACACAGGGAATGAATCATTGTCGTTACGGCGTTGTGTATAGGATGATTCAGAATAAGGTAAAAGCTGGTCGGGACAGGTAATGGCTCTCTGGAGACGAAGTAAAATGTTGTCAGTAGAGATATTCCTATTAAGCCTATGAGTAATGAGCCATTTGAGCATTTATGCTGGGTTTTGGGTATGTAATTCTGGCTCTGTGGAGTTGCCATCTTCCTCTAGGAATTCTTCGATAGGTTATAATTTGTAAAATGCAGCATTTCCTGTTTGGTTAGTTATATAAGGTATTGATGAATGCTCCCGGATGGTGCTTGACATGACTCTGGAAATGTATTTTATTGAAGACCTTGTGTTTTTTCATTTGTAATTCATTGTGCAGCTAAGTTCATCGCCTACAGTGTGCAGTGTGAAGTGGTGAGGTTTTGACCGGGTCAGAGTCCCTGTAAAGCAAGTTGCTTCACTCGACAGCTATTTCCAATACAGCTTGTACATCTAGTTTAAAAGAGGGCGAACGTTTTGTTGAAATGATGTTTCTGACAGTAGAATCATAGACGGTGCTTCTCAAGGGGGGGTTAACAGTAACTGATTCATAAAGAGTTATTTGTTTTGTTCCTGAATGAATAATTTTTTAATGAATTGACATTTTTGAAATTTAGAATTTTATAGATTTTTTTATAATACTAAATAATTCAGTGATTCGCTAATAAATACAATCCAATGGTGGCATCTACTGATGTGCCACGTTTTATCTAAAGAACAGGAATCAGTGCTCATATTTATATTAATCAGAGTATGGCATTATGTTGCTCAGGTTTTAAGCTTGCCCTCAAATCACAGTCTGCAGTGATGTCAGTGTGCTCACTACTGATTATTAACATGCTCATGTAATTATGAAAATTATAGGGAGCATTGTTGTGACTAGGTACTTGGCCAGAGAAGCTTGAGAACCATTAGTTTAGACTGAATGTGGCCGTAAAGCACTAAAGCGAAACGGGCCTCGTTAGTCACCATCAGAATGGCGTAAAATCTCTGTCTGTCAACCTCAGTGGTGTGTGAGGGGGAGAGAGGGAGTGGGAAGCAATTGCTTTTTGAAATGAAAAAGGACACTGTGATTCATTCAGGAGAGCTTAGCATTTTCTCACCTCTTCAATGCAGCTCTGACCTGATCAAGGTAGCGACGATATCCTTTTAGTGCTGGTTGTCATCTGCCTTACAATGGCTTACAACTGGATTTGAGGAGTGAAAGCAGCACCTAGATCAGTATGAAAAGGCTGTTGCAAGCAGGAGTAATTAGCAGATTCCAGATTCCACTATAGGTCGGATCAATAGATCAACATGGTTTTATTATTCCTCTGTGCTCAACACCATTTTTTTTGCTCCACTTTAAGTTGAAAAACAATTGGCCATTTTTTACTATGGGCTTTAAATAAGTAAATTGATGTAGAGTGCTGCTTCCACCTGAAATAATAAATAAAATTAATAAATAAGAAAAATAGAGAACTTAAAATTTAGAAACCAAAAAAGTATAAAATAAGTAAATAATAAAACTAAGTGTATTTGGTGTTTTTTTTTTTTTTTTTTTTTTTTTTTTGTGGTTTCATTCAGATTTCTCACAAGTGGTTGGAAATAATGAGTTTCATTTTATTATTTACACCTTTTTTTTTCTTACACTGCCGTTCAAACATTTCGATTTTTTTTTTTTTTTTTTGGAAAGTAGTCTTATGCACATCAAAAATACTGTGAAAACATAATTTTGTAAAATATTTTCACAACTTTTAATATATATTCTATAATTCTATAGAAATCAAATCTAATTTGTTGTTTAAGAAACATTTCTTATCAGGGATCCAGACTGCGACCAAATTATTTTTCTGCCATGTCTATAGAACTTAGTAATGATAACTATAAAGATATTAGCATGGACAATAACAGATGGAGCCTTCAAAATGGCAGAAAAACTACATTTGAATTTTGTACTTTCAAATTATTTTCAAATTTAAAAGACATAGCTAATTTCAGTTAGGGGGAAACAAGCTTTTGGCTTCTCTCCTGAAGCCACATGAGGGTACATCAAGCAAAATATTAGCCTACTAATACAACATTCTTTAAAGCAATAAAATAACTTTCAAATATTTTTGAAAAGGTAAATTTTTTTAAAATTAATGTTTATAAACAATACATAATTATTTGCGTAAACAAAACAGTATCATGTATGTATGTATGTATAGTTTAATACAAAGAGTACTTTTACATTTAAAAACATGAGCAGAAGTGGGATGGGGAAAAACCACCATAAAGTCTCGAGACATGTTTTTTAAAAGCTGAACTTACATTAATTTTACATGGCTAAACATGCAGCTCTCTTGTGCGAGACACGAGTGCAACAGTGATAATGTCCCTCTAGAAAATAAATATGCGTTCTATGTGAACGGCTTGCTTTCAGTTTGACATAAATAACATGATCTCCTCATTGATCTCCTCCTCATATTGTCTTTTTCCACAGTATTTTGAATGAACAATGCCGCATCTACTGGGTTCAAATGGATAAGCTATGAAAAACATTAAAATGCAACGACAGTTACATTGTCATCACATCTTGTAGACCATTGATAAGGCAGCCTGACACAATACCTAAAATTTGAACACAATGTTTTTGCATTGAAATATGTTTGTTTTTTTTTAATTCAGCAAATATTCAAAATTTAATTTTTTTTTTTTTTTTCTGACAGCCCTACTTACGACGATACTGCCAAGCTCGTAATAGTAGGATTATGATTGACTCTCAATATTTGTATAGTTCATCAGCTTTTAAACAGGTTTTAGTACCTTTATGTCCTACAGAAACCGTATTTCCTGTTGATGAACATAATCTTTGATGAAGTGTTAGTTTGGAGTGATGCCATGTGATCGTCCTTTCACGTGGAAATCCCTGATGATGTATAATGAGTTGTTATACTGGATTAGTTCAGTCACCCTTTCGGTAGGGGTCTGGGAGACAGTGAAGATCTCACAGTTCCCACTGATCATTTCAATGAATCAAAGGCAGATTCTAATGACAGTAATAACGACTTCTTATGAATAATACATTGAGAGATTAACGCCTGTGTGTGCGTGCGTGTGTGCATGTTTGTGCGCATCTGAAACTATCTCACATCTGAGTGGAGCTGAGCAGAGTGCTAATGATCTCTCGTTTCGTCCGTGTGTGTACGTGTGTATGTGTGTGTGTTTGGGTAGGTGTGTCTGTTCTTCAAACTTGGAATGTCTCTCTCCGTGTCATTAGTTCTGTCTCCGTTTCCCAGGTAATGACCCCTTTCCTCTCGGCAGCGGTCTGACTTTGTGACTGTATCGTTCTCTCTGCCTCTCTCTTTTTGGTTTCAGACAGTCATTTGCCTCTTAATTGCAAGGTGTTTCTCGTGACCTTGAACAGCCTGGTTGCCCTTGAGGAGGAAGAACTGTTCCCGGAAGCCGTTCAGCTGTCGCTACCTGACAATTTGCATTATTCTTAGACAAACTTCAATTTCCAAGACAATTTTAAGTCAATGTTCTATTATGTTTTCTCTCTTGGAGCTGTAAAATTTTATAGTCTGCATAATCTGAGCGTGTTTTCGTTGACATAAATTAACTCGTGAATTCGCAGCGTTGACTGATTTGCATCCAATTTCAGTCCATATAAAATCCCTATCCGTTTGTTCACAAAGCGACACACTGTGACATTGAGGATCACGAGGGTCACGGTAATGGATAACTAATCAAGCTCGGCTGCTGTAGTGATTGCGTAAAATGACACTGATAATTAGGTGAAATTAAATTGAATCTCGATAACGATCGCCAACCCCTATCATCTGATCTGGGGTCAGGTGAGGGTTAAAGCCACCGTGACTTTTTCTGATAGCTTCAATTTTTTTGCTCCCAGGAAAGTCATTATCAAACAAGAATTTTGCCATAGTGACATGGCACACCTGAAGGTTTGATTTCTTTCACATAGAGACAAGTGAGGTTTGGGGAGAGAAAGACAGAGATGGAGGAAAGAGAAGAAAATAGACTGGTAAAGAAGCAGTGAGTGTGCGTTGTACATGTTGACTCACAGTCTGTGGGGATATAGACTGAAGCGAGTGTGTGATTGTGTTTGTGTGTCTCAGAGAAACAGAATAGAAACAACATGACTGCAGGAACAGAAAAAAGGGTTATGGACTGTAGAACAGAAAAGTAAGGGTTAGATTCTGTGTGTTTGTGAAAGAGAGAGAGAAATAAACGGAGTGTTATTACAGTGCAAAAGCTTTTTGATATTGCCAGTCTGCCAATACTGCTTCTGTTGAACTGAACTGATGGCCTTGACAGAGGAATAATGTATAAGCAGGCATTTTGGCTATATCACTGCATTCTTAAATTATTAATTTGGTCTATAGAATCATACAGCTAGGGCCAAAACTTAAAATTTAATTTAAACCTGTAAATAAACAAAATGTCTCATTGTTTTGTTTTTGTCCAGATAACGGAGTAGGCAAAACCAACTGAAACATGCTTCAGAATATCTTTTTTTGTTTTATTTTTGTCTGAAGAAAGAAAGTCCTGAGGGTCACTATATTATTGTAACGTGTGGTGAAAGGCATGGAGATCGCTGGAGTCGCGGGGTGAGTAATAATAAACATTTTAATAAACAAACTTGAAAAACATAAAGCAAGGGTACACACGAAATCAAACAAAGGGTAACACAGGTGCAAACATCTACATTCAGTTACATTCAATGAATGACAAGGGAGACTCAAAGACAAGGACATTAAATACACCATCAAACAAGAGGGAAACTGAAAACACCTGTGGGACAAGGCTGGGAACAAATTAACTAAAAATGACAAATGACAGGAACTCCAAATAAGGGCAAAACACGTGAAGACTGAGAATGAAACAAAAACAGGAAGACATGAGACAGAAACTAAAACAGACAGACAACGTGACAATTATTCACTATATTTTAAGATTATTTACTAAACCAGACGACTCCTGGTCATTTGTAGAAAATCAAAAATGTACAGTGTAAAGGAACAAATTATTTAAAATAAAATAAGATTTTAACTTAAAGCAGGTTATTCTACCATATAGCACATTATAGTGATGGAACAGAAATGATTAAAAAAAAAGGCGTGGGAGAGAGCAATCAGTGAATGTAGGGGATGGCCACCTTATGACTTCACATCCTTCTGTGTCGGCTGGGGAATGTGAAAATCTGGCCCCAAGAAAGAAGTCACGCAGCAGGGGAGATAAATTACCACCACCTTTGTTACAGTCAGTTTTAAGAACTTCCTCGTTTCATTTTTAAAGTGCACCATCATTGACATTTAGCTGGAGGCAACATACACTTTGTTAGCAGAGTGTGTGTGTACATGCTCCAGCTAATACACACCCATGTGCTTTCATTGCCCTTCAGTCTATCGCTGCCCTTCCTATTTCCTTTATTTTATTCTGAAAAATTTAATATTATCAAAGAAAACCTCCATGGTTGAATAAAATTGTCTCTCATCGTGGTTAGATTAATGTTATCCCTTGTGACTGCGGAGGTAGGACAGAAATACCGTTCCATCACCTCTGTCAGCTGCTCTCAGATCTGAGTGTGTGTAAAAGAGAGTGTTTCATTTTTAAGGCAGAAAAACGTAAGAAATGCAGCCAGCAGATTTATATTCTATGCATCGTCAGACCAGAGGAAATATGCAGCGTATACTAATTTAGTGAACATATTCTTCAGCCCACTGGGAGGTTTAAAACTTTCGATTCAGCCAGATGGATCCTCTTGATGTTCACTGCTGCATTCTTTCTGGTGTTATCACACACACACAAATATCTTGGTTCATTAAGCTCAATTCTTATTAAGCATCATCACTGAATGGCAATCAAAGGTCATCATCATGGCACCAAAGGTTGTGGATATGCTTGCTATGGTTATTTCACAATAACTTGAGTGCAAATACAAAATAAACAGGACAAACACAGATCCTTGTGTCCAAATGTAGTCAATAAAAAAACCTTCTGTCTGTACGCATTAAATTTGTTTTCCCAGAAGTGTTGTTGACTGTCTGCTTGATGAACTGTTGAAAAATAAAAACTGTCATTTACTCAAATGTTGTTTCAGACCTGCATTAGTAAATGTGACAGTGCCATTTATTTAGAGGTTTCATAGCTTCTTTGATCACACTTTCCTTTCTCTTTGGAGTGCTACAAGCTGTTAGTGCATAGATAAGATGCCTAAAGTTGCAAAGATTAAAGTTTCAAAAGCAAAGACTATGACTTGTACACCCCCCAACCCCCCAACCCCCCCGCAGTGTTGCTGCGGGCGCCATGTTCTGGAGACAATGTGTGTCATTGTGCTTCCAAAAGAGGACATAACTAGAAATGAGTGGCCAAGTTGTATTCACAACATTGTTCGAGTTCAACACAAATATTAAAGTGTGTTCAGCGCATTTACGGAGGACGTACTCCTAAAACCTGGAGAGTAGGCTATGCCTTTGTACAAATTGACCTGTTTCAGAAGGCAGGGCTTGGAGGAGAAACAATAATGTACAGTATGTGGAAAATAATGTGTTTTTTTGCACCTTAAACCGCATAAACACATTGCATTACACTAAATACACAAAATAATGTTCTTTTTAGCAACATTATATGACCATTTTAGGCTTAACAATTAAGGTTTACTGAACAGATATTTGAATCATATGAAAAGACTTTACTTGAACATTTGTTTGAAATACAAATTTGTGTCGAAAGAAGGGAAACCACAGATACACTGCCAATATCCTCTTCCGTCCCTTACCTGGGCCTTGGATTTGAAAAGGATGTTTGATAAGATTCCTATTGATCGAAGGCCATTTCTGGTACAGTTCTGTATTCTTGAGGTGTGCTGCCTCCTCTGAATTTAATTTAGCCGTAGAACATCAATAGCTCAACGTCAGTGGCTCCAGCGCTTACTTTGGAACCCAGTGGGGCAGCAAAGGCTGTTACGATGATTTCCCAGAACTGTTTTTTTCCCTACATGTCCCTGCATCTAACATGAATCTATTCATTATTACTCGCTGCGAAGGCAATTATGAAAAATTGATTTTTATTGATTCGTGGTATTATGTAAAGCAGTTATGCAACTGTACTGATGATGGCGGTGAGTAACATGATCAATAGCTGTCGCATGTTTTTCAGATGAGATGTGGCGTTCTGTGCTTGAGCTGGTTACATCAGTGGTCTAATACAATGAAAACATCTCCATTGACTTGCTAAACATAAGGCAGGAAACTAACACTGCTTCCCTGAAAATCAGCTTTAAGCAGGTGAAAGAAAAAGAATTATTCTTAGAATAATAAAAAAATGCTTGAGGGAATGCAGAACTTTGACTATTTGGAGAATTGCAAATTCAAATGCCAGTGTAGCTAAAGCCAATTAGAGTTTTTGTATTTCTGTTTTATCTGTCTCTTTTTCTTGCCCTGTTCCTAAAATTGTTATTCTTTTCTTCTGCATGCTGCTCATTGGTTGTCTACATGCAGCTTATTAGAGACAAGGTGTTTATAAGGTACTTGACTTAATTGTTTAGGAAAAAACTAATACTTTTCACAGGTTGAAGGGGTAGTAGTGAGCAAATACAGAATTAATTTACAGAAGTCATATAATGGATTTTTTTTTTTTTTTCCCTAGGATCAAGGAAAGTGGTGCAAGAAAAGTTGACTAACAAAAACTGATACAAAAGTGTAGAGCATGGCCCTTTTAAAAGTTTATCTTCTTTTTACAGGATGCTATAATTACAGCAGTGAAGCACCGTGGTAAAAAAAGAATATGCCTCACTTCTCAGAGGCTTGTGTGTGTGAACCTTCCTTCTTGTAGACCAATAACTCCTCCATCTGGGTGTGCGGTGTTAGCAGACTGCCAGTAAAAGCATCCTCGCCATCTTTAGGTCTAATAAAGGCACAGTCTCTCAGTATGTGTCATGTCCAGAGGAATTGGCTCTGAGAGAAGCGAGCGAGTGTTTCAGATCTCTGGTCTTTGGGTTTATGAATTATACACTCACACATCAGGCCAAAGAGAGTAATGATGTTCACTTTCGCTTCTTCTGTAGATCAAAGTTAAGGTTTATCCATCTTTCTTTCCATCTCTCTTCTGGTTCCATCTTTATCCATTCCTGTCTCTCTTTCTCATACACACATGCGCTCACAAACACATCTATACACAAAGTAGTGGTATTAAAATCTCAGTGTAGCTGAAAGACACGGAATAACTGTGATTCTGAGAATATAAAAAGAGAGTGAAAAGAAGTAGAGGATGAAACGAAGTGGTGTGTGAATTCTGTCACACATCTGACAGCACATGCAGTGTGATTTGAACTGTAAAAGCTGAAAGCTGATCTCAGCCGCCGGAGCGTTAGACCCCATCCTAGTTAACAACATGCTACACAAGTCCTGCAGACCCTGTCCGACACACACAGGTATATCAGGGAAAAGCTTTATTGGTCACATGTTACTCTTTTATAACACAGGAGGCTTAATGAAGCTCCTAGTTAAGAAAAACAGATTTCAGATGCACAAACTGCTGATAAGATAATAATTCTAAATTCTTTAATTAAAATTATGTCTATTTATTTATTTATTTAGAATGCATAATTGTATAATCTCTTTGTTGATTTCAGGTAGCAATTTGTTAGTAGATTCATAACCACAATTGAACTTTTAAGCATTTTATTAAAGGGAGCAGGCTCATAAGAGTCATTTGTAGGGATGGGTATCGTTAAGGTTTTAATGGTATTACTACTTTTATCGATACCTGTTATCGATCCGGTACTTTAACATTACTCTTATCGGTACTTTTTGTCATGTTTGTGTTTTTAATATTAAATTGTTTATATAATAATAATAATAGAACAAATTTCGAACAGAATTAACAACACTTATTTTTTTTTTTTTTATGTAAAATAATAATCTGTAGCCCAACAAACACCAATGTTACAACTGTTTTCCTGTAAAAGAATGGACAGTGGTTACAGTTGGGGCATCACTACAAATGAATTTTTAGGTAAGCTCTGCTTTCTATCTTAATTTTCCCTGTTTTCTATTATCGCTGCTTTATTTCTTAATATGCATAGTTCATTATTATTCATGTATTTGTAAAGGCGTTTTTAGTGTTTAAAATTTATTTAGGCTACTGCAGAAAAAAATACTCTAAATATTTATATGACTATTTTTAATGTAACCAAAATGTGTGTTTATTAAATGATTAACATTATTATAACATACTAATTTAGAAAGACCTTATGTGATGTTTATGTTGTTATTTTGGAAGACTGCTAGCATAACTAATTATAAATGTTTTCTTATGCAAGATTTTTTATTTTCAAAGACGTGCATGAAAGCCGTTCTTCTGTAAAATGCAGTTTAATAAGTAAAAACGAACTGTCCCGATTCGGTGTCTGCGGTCAGATGAGATGTTGATAGGTTTATTGTCAGTGACATTATTTCATATTTTTTCGTAACTGGTTATGAAATAAAAAGTTTCGATCCTGACCTGCCAGATGTTACGCTGTGTTTGCTGCGTGCATAAATTTGCTTTGTTTTTATTTTCTAGCTCTATATATATATATATATATAATATATGTATGAATATATGTATAGTGGGTCACGGCTTGATGACCATGGGACACTGTGGGTCCCAAGTCCAAACTAGTTGAAAACCACTGCTTTAACTCATTCGGTTCTCTCCGCCATTGTCACTCTATTAAGCGCGAGCTTTGGTGTTGTGCGTGCGCGAGCTCTGTGTACTGCGGAACTTATGTGCGGAACAGACGGACATTTCGCACACGAGATTGCCAATAACAAGTGCAGGCAAATGTCTTTAATATTATCGCAAATTAGAAAAGGTTCAAATATGCTAGGTAACAATTATTTAGTAATAAATAGGAAATGTTTTTTTTTTTTTTTCTGCAGTACCGAAAGCAGAACCGTTAACGTCAGAGCTTATCGATACTTTGGTCTTTTACAATTTAGCACCGGTACCGATTAAGTACCGAGTTTTGGTACCCATCCCTAGTCATTTGTTCTTGAATTGGACTACACTGGCCATGTTGTATTATTTGTTTTTGTATGCGTTGTTTAGTATTATTTTTAAGGTACCCGGTCTGTTTATCTCATCACATTCAAGTCAGACTGCAGACGCATAACTCAGATAAAATATAATTTCTTTTGCTGTGGCTTTGTAGATTCACTAGTTCAGCAAACACTGGTTGACAAGAAGAAAGAGTATAGAGCTGTAAAATTAATATGAATATCAAAGCAAAAACACAAATTGTTCTGTGCAGAATTTAATGAGAAATTAGTTTGCTTTTCTGACTTTTGCTTGCAGGCCACAGCTGGCACAGTTTGTGACGTTTTTAGGATCTTTTCTGGGGACAGTTGAGCAAAAGTCTCCATTTACTTTGTCTAGAAGATTGCTGTCCAGCAGAAACCATTGATATATTAATAAGATATGTGAGGTTTTTTTTTTTTTTCAGAACACAGGGCACGACTTTACCCAATTTACCCACTTCAGACACTCACGCTGAGTCGGAAAGCATTTCCGTCCCCGTATGATCCCAGGGGACACCTCTATAGTTTCAGCGAGACAAGTAGATGATGGCAGCAGAGGTCATGTTATTGATCACAAGGACATGGAGTGTGAGAGAGAGATGGAGACGGGAAAGGAAACCAAGAGAGGCCGTCTGCAGTGAAACGTCGGGGGAACAGAAGCCCAGCAGGGAAGCGTTTTGATAAATGAACGTCATTTTAGCAAGGAGACACTTGACTATATAGTGCAGGATCTATTCATTGACGTCACTTTTGAAAGAAGTGTGTGGGTTTTCAGCCGTCCAGAAGTTGCTTTCAGAGTTCTACTGGGAACAGAACAAGATGAGTAATGATAGAGGCATGATTCTCTCACATACGCACACACAAGCTCAAAGTACACAAGGTTATGAGCTGCCCAGCTAAGCGCCGAATCCCACACATCAGTGTGTGGCGATCCAGATACAGTGAAATTTCTGCCTCAATGTGCTGCTTTATTGAACTGAAGATTCAGTTTATCAGATTTATAAAGGAGAGTCACATCTTTTCTTCTCCATCTCTCCTACTATTTGCCATTAGACATTTTAAAATGTGTGTGTGTTTTGCTCTTTTTTTGTGGGTGCAAATAGTACCTGAAATTGTACAGAAATACTTCACACGTGTCACCATGTGCATGTGTTCTGAAAAAAACTTGCCTTTCATAATTTTCGCAGAATTTTTCTCTCAGTGGGAAGCTCTTTTTAGGGTGTGTTTTGGCTCTGTTCTGTGTTTTGTATGGGGACTTTAAGAGATAAATTTATGCGGCTGAACCTTTGCTGCTCTGCCCTGAATGTGTGTGTGTGTGTGTGTTGGAGAGGGAGATGGCCAGGTCTGTGAGCAGGTGCTGGAGTTAATGAGTGTGTTTCCCTCTGGAGTGTTAAGACCATATGACCTTGTACGGCGGGTAAGACACGACTCTTTCGCAATGGCAGTCTAATATATCACCTCTGTGTGTGTGCGTCTATGTGTCCACAGGTTTTCGGGGATTATTATCATTTCCAGCACAAGGGTGTGGTGAGGAGGTCTTTGTCCGGCCATCGCGGGGTTCATGTCCGACTGCACACCGAGCCACAGGTAAAGACGAGCCACAAGCAAAGTCACTCACAAACACAACTGTACAGATGACAAAGTGGACTAGTGAGGTACTGTAGGATGTAAATAAAATGTAGGGTGAAAAGAAAAAGGAGAAGATAGGAGGGGGGAAGATATGAGATGAGAGAACACAAGGAGATGAGAAGATATTAAATGAGAGGAGAGAAGACGAGAAAAACACAATAAGAGAAGATGGGATGAACAGAGAGGAGATTGGACAAGAGATGACAAAGTTGAGACAAGACAGAAGGTTGGAGATGAAGGAAAAGAGATGAGATACAAGGAGAGGATTTGAAAAGATATATGACAAGATGGGAGGAGACTTGAAAGGGAACAAAAGGAGAGGTGATAAGGAAGGAGGAGAACAGATGAAATGGAAAAAAGAAGGGAGGGAACAGATGAGACAGTTTGAGTGGAGAGAAGACCCCATTGAAAGAGAAGAGAGGGTAGGAGAAGGCAGAAGAAAAGAGTAGATAGCAATGGAAAGATGAAAAGTGATGAATGGGAAATGAGTGAAATAGAGATGAGAGGAGAATGGACAAGACAGGAAAGGAGAAAAGACAAAAGGAATCCAGACAAGAGAAAAGTGAAATTCACATCTCTATTTCTCTTCTTACCCACTTTTATTTTCATCTCTTCTCATCTCTTCACTGCTATCTCTTTTCCTCTCCCCTCTTCTCCTCCCCTCTCCGCTCTGTTTCTGTGGGGTCTCCTCTGCACTCCAACTGTCACATCTGTTCCCTCCCTTCTTAATTTTGGAGTTGAAATGAAATGAGATGTGAAGAGAGGTGGAGGACAAAAGAACTATAAAATGATAGTAGACCAGATGGGAGGAGACAAGATAAAATAAGAAAGATGGGAGAGGAACAGATAAAACAGAAAGAGATGAGATGATAGAGGGATGGAGGCAAGAAGAGAAAATGTTAAGCAAATGGAACACGGGAGTTGGTTGGGCAGGAGATGAGAAAGGGGAGAAATGGGCAGAGGGAATGAGGAGAGAAGAAGGGTGGACATAAATAGACAAGAGGACACAAGATGAGAGTGGGAGAGGGAGGAGACAAGATGAAAAGAGTAGAGCAGGAAGGAGTAAAGAGATGAGACAAGACGAAAGGAGAAAAATGAGACCAGGAAAGGTAAAGGATAAGACCAGGCAACAGGAAAGAAGAAGAGACAACAAGAGACCAAAGGAGATGAGACATCTCAAGAAGGTTTGTAGATGAAATAAGAGGAGATGAGATATAAAGAGAGGAAAAGGGAAGAAATGAAAGGAGAAACTATGAAAAGATAAGAGACAAGATGTGAGGAAATGTAATGAAATGGGACAAGAGAGCAGAGGAACTGATGAAGCAGGAAGTGATGAGATGAGAGGGACTGAGGCAAGAGGAGAAATGTGAAAGGAGGGGAACAGATGAGACATTAGTAGAGGAGATGATACAAGAGGAGACCAGACAAGAGAGGTCATTAGCATGCCATGACAATGTAGTTGGGCCAGAGTCTCAGATGGTTGACTGACTGTGATTATTGGTGTGTGTGGTAGTACTAAAGTGTGGGACTCTGGCTATGCCGATAAGTTATCTGAGAGCAGCACAGGCATCCCAAACGACTGCATATTTGGGCCGCTGGCTGCAGGCTTCCATAGATCTCCTGCTGACAAGCCTCTTATCTTCACTCTCTGAAGCTTCAGACACTAGTTAAAACTCTGTGCACACTCCGGAGATCCAACTACACAGCTGATACTGATGCCCTCCCAGACCCCACCTGCCCACCAGACGCCAGCAGAAGAGACCGGATGACTCCTAACACTGATCCATGACAGCAGAAAACGAGAGAGGGGAAGATACAAGCTGGATTGCTGCTCCCTTGTGTGCTAGCCTCTATTTATGCAAGGCTAACAGCATCAGGGTTCCGCTCTGGGCCCATTTCTGTTGCGGCGGGTCAGGCATTCTTGTTGCCAGGGTTCATCTTGGCACAAGCCTCATGCGTACAACACGCACACACGCATCGCCTGCTCTGCATTCCGAGGTCAGCGCGGTTTTATGCTAATGAAGCAGATTTCTGAAGGCCGCCGCTTGTAAGCACGTTCCCTCAAGCGACCGGAATTCATACGAAATTGAATGCAGGTATGTGATCGCCTTCTCCCCTCGCTAACCGGAATTTCATTCACTCGGAAAAAGTCAAAGTAGACTTCTCAGAAGTTTGCTGAGGAACGAAGGACAGCAAGATGTGAAGGAACAGGAAATGCATTCTTCCTCCAAATCTGACCTGGCCTTGCTCCACATTTGCTGTTTTCGTGATAAATTTAGCCCAGCGCTGGCATTACTGCAAAACAAGGGCGTAAAGGACGACTCACTCAAAGGATTTCAAGCGTACATGTGTGTGTGTGTGTGTGAAAGAGTGAGGGAGAGAGAGTGTGTATGTGTGGTGTTTGTGTGAATCGCTCTCGTCTTTCAGCAGAACACTAGCTGTGAACGCTTGCTACTCAAATGAGGATAATAATGACAATAAAGAGTTGTTAATACACTGGATTAAGCTCAAAAAATGCACGTACAGTACACAGCAGTTTCCAGAAGATGAGCCATTGGTTTAGCTTGAACCACATTATATTGTCACATGGTCATCCGAGTTGACTCTTGTTGTCATGACACAGACATGAAATATTGTTCGCTACGTTTTGTTTTCTAGACAACCATTTATGACTGTTTTTCCTACAGATTTTTTTAATACATTAATGTCAGAATTATTTCTGAAGAATCAGCATATCAGAAAGATTTTTGAAGGATCATGTGACACTGACGACTGGATTAATTGCTGCAAAAAAAATCAGTTTTCTATCACAAGAATACATTTTAACATAAAACAGTTATTTTAAATTACAATAATATTTCACTGTATACCCATATTTACTGAATTTTCTGGATGTATCTTTAAGTACAGATGCCTTCAGTGCAGTGCAGATGTCTTCAAGGGAGATATCAAAGATCATGTTTATCGCATATGCAGATTGTAATGTAGAAGTTCAACATTTAGTTATTAAAATGTGAATAAAACACAAACAATAAAAACAACTAGCTAGGTTAGATGATTACCTTAAAAGTTCATACATTATCAGGATCACATCATACTGTTCTTAAAGGGTTAATCCTTTCCACAATTAAAATTTTGTCATAAATCAATTACCTCCATGTCGTTCCAAACCCGTAAAAGCTTTGCTTGTCCTCGGAACACAATTTTAGATATTTTAGATAAAAACCCAGAGACTTGTGACTGTCTCATTGACTGCTAAGTAACTAACAATGTCAAAGTCCAGAAAAGTATGAAAGACATCATCAGAATGCTCCATCTTCCATCAGTGGTTCAACCGTAACGTAATGAAGCTACAAGAATACTTTTTGTATGGAAAGAAAACTAAAATAACAACTTCATGGAACAATTCGCCACAATAGCGTCACTGTAGCGCAATTTTGTAGAGTATCTGCTGGACTCAAACTGCATATGCTCTTTCAGCCTCAACACAAGGATACGTTTTCTACGTGTATGGACCTTGACAGTGTTATTTACTTGGCAGTCAAGCCTCCCGGATTTCAGTCAGAATATCTTAAATTGTGTTTCAAAGATAAACACCACACGACTTTTAAAATCTAAACAGATTTTTAAAACACTATCGTACACTTACCAAATCTGTAACTAGTGACAAAGGAAAACTGGGCATCATACACTACACGATCAAGGATCATACACTACCTGACTTCAAAGTTGTTCCTATCATAACAGACTTGTTGCTAGGAGACGCATGACAAATGAAAACAAATGTGTTCTAAAATCAGTTGAAAATATCAAGTAACCCTTTAACACATTTCCAGACAAACAAATAAGATGAGACCTGTTTTCTGGTTTGGCCAGAAATTCGTCTTTGTCATACGAACAAAAAATATTCAAATAATTTTAATGTAATTAACCTTAGAGGTTTGCTTTTTAACATTGCTTTGAAAAAGTACATACTGTAACAAAATGCCAGCTCTCGTTTTGACTCACTCATTGAGTGAGGGAGTAATCACAGGCATTTCATTGCGGAAATTAGCTGACTGATTCTGTTCATAATTCAGACCATCTAGTTTTTTGATTTGTCAGTCAGTTTAATTGATTCATGAAAAAAGAATTTGCAAATTGGATATGAAGTATGTGCAGTCAGTGAGTTCAAGGCAATATTAAAGTGTCTTGACTTTTGTGTATCTATGTTGTTTTTCAGAGCCCAATTCACCCATCCAATAACCAAGAGATGGTTCGGTTTCATCCCACTGACACCGAAATAAAAAAAGACAGTACAGTAGATTACAACCTCCAAGCTCACATGTAATTATATAAACAATGCTTTGTGCTGAAATGGCACACTGGTGTACGTGTGTCTTCTCCAAGAAAAAAAACTTTTCTATCCTATCAGAGCGATAGAATGGACATAAGAATGAGAAGAAGCAAGAGTTAATCGATTTAATCAGCGGACTCTTTGGTCATCATCTCCTTGAAAAGAGAAAAATGAATCCCATATTTGAGGCAGGGGCCCTGTGGACCTTAAAGCTCATTTAAAACAATTGTTTTGCAGAGAGAGCACTTAATATGTCCATAAGTCTCTGGTTCCTGATTAGATTTCAGCCTCCACTTCTAAAACCTCAGATGTGAATGTTAATGTCTATGCGCTGTACTGTATGTTAGCCATGTCCATCTCATCACGCAAAACACTGCCCAGAGGACATTTTTTATTGCTCAGAGGTTGCTCTTTGATAGATCAATAGACTTAATGCAGTTTTAAGTGATGATTCATGTAAGCACAGTCTCAGATGTTTCAACTTCCCATTGATTCCCATTGATTCCCATGTACAGTATATAAAACTAGCAACAAATGAGTCAGTCATCAACATACGGTACATCAGAGTGGATAATATTACTCAGATCATTGGATCTGGGAGGAATTGGATGAGAAATGTTTGAGTTCATATAGAGATCTCTCACTTTTCTTTGCAGATTTATAGACTTTGCAAATAGTGAGAAGCCATTTCATTTTCAGAAACTTCTTTTTCCACACACACACACATATACAGCTATGAAACACAGCAGATTGAAAAGAACACAATACGTTAGTGTGAAGTGTTGGTATTTTTAGAGCGAGGACAAGCTGTGCAGAAGGGATGTATATCCCTAGTTAAAGGTTGAAATTGAGATGTGTGATTTACAAGGACGTAGGTGTGGAAGATTTGAGATATTGCCTCTAATCTCTGTGTGTGTGTGTTGTTTTCAGGTGATTTGGGCTGAGCAGCAGATTGCCAAGCGAAGACGCAAAAGAGACATTCACATTGAACCCACAGATCCAAAATTCCCCCAGCAGTGGTACCTGGTATGTAAAACGATACTGTATTTATTTGTATTGTGGTTGTACATTGAGCTTTTGAATGCAATGTGTTTAAAGTGCTTCTACAGTGGATAGGAGTCTGCCCTTGATCTGTGAGCTTTCACATTCTCTCTGATTCCTTCCCACTTTAAATCTCCAATGCCTGTTTTGAAATATATAAACAGTATTCTGTGTGCTGTCTCAAGATGACATGACATCAGAATAGATCCTTTTTTACATGGTTATTAAATGTCTCTCCTCTTATTGTGAATGATACATCAGTGCATGTTATTCTAAAGAACTGAATTTTTTTTTTCATCACAATGTAAAAAGTTTCTCAGCCTCTGAAACAACTTTTACGACCTAACCAAGGCTACCGGGGTGGATCTGATTGGCGAGAACAGCCAAAGAGTTCAAAAGCAGACTTTTCAGCTTTCACTAGTTTCTAGTGTCACAAGTTACATTAAGGAGACGCTGAGGTGTATAGAAGTAGAATCCGAAAAGAGATGTGTAACCACATAAAGCAAGCATGATGAACACAAAGAAAGAATACATGCTGAGAATATGAAGGTGCCTTATGAACTAATGTAGAGAGATTATAAGGGTAGTTCATGCAAAACTGAAAATTCTGTCGTCATGCATTCACTTTCATGTTGTTACAAATCTGTGATTTTCTTTGTGCAAAGTACAAAGAAGATGTTATAAAGTATTTAAACTGTAGAAGTGCATAGGGTGCAAAACAGCATTGGGCTTTCTGTATATAAAATAAAAAGCGAGAGATTTTTCAAAATACTAGTTTTTGGGTAAACAATCAGAGTATAGTACTGCACTATATCATGTTAGTTTGGGAGAAGACTAATTTATCAATTAAATGATTATAATGTGTGGTTTAATGGATTTGTTAAAAAAGTTGTCATTTTTATAATACAAATTAGGCCTTGAGTAAGATTTGTGACCACACTAGAAATAAGAGATACTGTTCAAAAGTGTTTGGAAGTCAGTAAGATGTTTTTTGAAAGATACAAATGCTTTTATCCATAAAGTATTTAATAAAGTGATCAAAAGTGACTGTAAAGTCATTTACATGCACAGTCAAAGACTGTTTTCAACATTGCTGTTTCTTGAGCCTCAAATCAGCATATTACAATCTTTCTGAAGGAGCATGTGACACTGAAGACTACATTAATTATTAATCAAATAAATGCAGCTTTGGTGAGCATAAAAGACTACTTTTAAAAGCATATTCTTTTTGAAAATTTGAATGGTAGTGTAGATATAGACAAGAATATCTGCCAAATAAACATACAACTGATTTTTTAGAGAGTCCAAAGTAAACCAATATTATTTTAATAGCAATTAAGATTTATATCATATATTTTTTAATTAAATAAAAAGAATGCAGATGGAATCCAATGAGATCACAGTGGACAACACCTGCGTTATGTCCTGCAGAATTTTCTGTTCCACTCTGAAATACATCATAGATGTGAAATGAGATTCAAATTTGGTTGTCAAATCAAACGGTGGCGTAAATAAGGCATGAATATATAAATATTTGTTATTCAGGTTAGTCCTGTGACCTGCACACACACTCAGACAACAACCGCAAGGGAAGTGAGCTAATGTATTGATGCTCACGTTCATTGTCAGAGAAGGCACAACATTATATTAACCTTCGCTGAATCTTTTTAAATCATTTTATTAAGTGATGACAGATTCAGAATGAGTCTGACTCACCGAGTTTATACAAAACTTACACACAGTAATTACTATGTGTGGGTTGTCTGCATGAATACTCGCTCACAACGGTGTGTCTTCAAATATTGTTTTTTTTGTGGGGGGGGGTTTGCGCAACTGCTTTTAAATCTCTGTTCTGTATTCAGAGCATGAGCCCTAGTCCAAAACATATTAATGCGTGAACTGAACGACCAGAGAGCATCCTAGGCCACGGATGACAAAACAAACGCGAGAGCTGCCGTTCTCCATTAGCATACTAATCTGTTAAAGTTTCAGCTCCTTCACAACCTCTTTTAAGCCACATCTGTACGCGTTACTGTCAAACATTACCCGCAACGCACACACTTTGTGCTTTTATTCTAGAAAATGAAGATTGTATCACTGTTGACAAGGGAATGAATGCTTTTTAAGTTGTTTACTCTGAAGAAGCAACACAGAATGATGAGCAATTTGATTTTTATGCTTTTTGTCATGGGGAGAGGGGGCAGTTAAGGTTGCAAAGGGGGCAGTTATCTGAAGACGTGCCAATTGAAGTTTTTCATTGTGTTTCTGCACCCAATTTCCACATTTACGTTTAATGTTCGTCTTTCTGCATTGAAGGAAATGTTCAGCCATGCCATTTTAACAGATGGCATTGAGCATAAAGCAGAGTGTGAGGAAATGAAATAGAGAGAGGAGGAGATAGGACAAGAACTTCACTGGGGAAAAAAGCTGTCGGGTTAAAAGGAATGAGTTTCCACACCTTGTTGGGATCGTCCTGTCGACAGGCTGCCATCTGGGAGGAAAAAGCATGTGACTGTGTGAGCAGTCATCTTTCATTAGCATTAGCTCCTGCGGCTGGGCCTTTCTCAGTGGCAAGGGTAAAAAAAAAAAATCTGCATGTGTGTGTAAAGTCCTGCAGGTGGGCTTTCCTCTACTGGGAGGTCTTGGTCAAAGACTCTGTTAACTCTCCCCTCCTAGAATAGCTCGGAGGGCTCGTGTTCTGCTGAGCTGCACACGGGAGCTTTAAAGAGTCCAACATTTGCCTTTGCTGAAGGGAAATAAAAGAACTGAGGATTCTGCCACCAGTGAACTTGCATGTAAAGTCTGACTAATGATGAAAATACATTTTCTCACAGTACAACCCCAGTCATGGAGACCTGAATGTGAAGGAGGCCTGGGCCCAGGGCTTGACAGGAAGAGGAGTGGTCGTGACCATTCTAGATGACGGCATTGAGAAAGATCACCCCGATCTAGCGAGGAACTATGTGAGTCACACGTTTTCACAAACTGTACGTTTTGAGTGAGCAATGATATTTATATGCTTTATTAATGTATATCAAAAGGTTGTGGTCACTAAGATTGCTCAATACTTTTATTCATCAAGGATGCATTAAATTGATCAGAAGTGACAGTATTTTATATTTTATGAAATATATACAGTATAAAATTTTGACAGTGTTTCAAAATATAACTGCTTGTACTGTATTGTGTTCAAATGAATGCAACCAAAGAGAATACAACATTAAATAATCATGTCAACTCTAAACTTTTGAAGGGTAGTTTTAAATGTAAATACATTTGTATTGTTTACTTCATTAAAATTAAACCTACAAACTTGCTAAAAATAGGCTTGTTTTAAATCATTTAAAAGGCTTCAGAAACTATGCATTGAAAAAAATATATATTTTTGTTGTTATCAGTTAATTATCACAAATTGTGTATGTACAAAATCCATTAAAATATGGCAAAAAATATATTTCTGAAGTATCTTCTGGCTTTTTATTTCATATATAAGTCTTTCAAGTTAAGAGAAAGAGTGTTTGCAGTTATTTAATTTTCTGTAGTTCTTCAGCCATTTATGAACATTCATAAGCTCTGCCCTTTTTGGTGCACTGATGATCTTGTCATTTATTATTAATTCACTGACATTGACGCTGTCATCTATAATTAATTTATTGACTGTTTCCAAACCTGAGCTACCTACCTACGCAGCATTTATAAGCATCATATGTACCAGTCGGTGTTTTTTGGTCTTTATTTTTAGCAGTGGTGCATTTAAGAAAATTAATTAATAAGTGCAACTTTTTTGAGATGGTTATAACATGCTGCTGGCATGTTACACTGTTAGACTGTCAACACTGCCAGGATAAACTCTCTGTGTCTTGTTAAATTCATAACAGCCAAAAAAACACCACTTGTGCAACAAATTTGCCATTGATGATAAATTTATGTCATAGCATAATGAACAGTATGTATCAATCAGTGCTATTTTTAATCATCGGTCTTTGAACACAGGCAACTGAATATTGTCGCATCAAAAATGTCTCAGAACGTTCTGTTACATGTCATTGCAGTCTGTCTGAACACATATTATATGAGGGCCCCAAAAGAAGCACATTTGATCTGCACGTGGTGGACATGGCCCTAAACCAGCCAAATTATACAGGGCTTCATTAACATTGATGAGTCACTCAGATGGCCCACTTACTAGTCGATTTTGATAATATGTAATTTTGCACATTTCTGGTTCACTGAATTCCTAATGCTCTGATTCACAAATGCATCATTTGCCGTTAAAGTACTTTGACCAGAAGAAATATGGTTTCAGTAATACAGTCAGGATTATGAAAACTGCTTAATACCTGGTTTTGCATAGAAATTAGAATCTTCACAGTAGCTTTATGAGGTATTTGGGGTTACCAAACATTTCTGTTCAGCCTTATTGTACATTCTATTCCATAATGCTTTCTGCTTAAATCATTCTTGCCTCAGGTGTCTCAGGGGTTTGCAGCATTTTAGTTTAACCATCTCTACGAATTGAATTGATATCAGCACACAGTTGGCTACTTAACAAGAATATCGGTGTGGTGGACATGACCCCAAATTAGCCTAATTATACCAAGAGCTCGATTATTCAAATATGTGGTTTTGCACATCCCTAATTTGAATATTCAAATCCATCTGCAATGCCTTATCTTGGTGTTTCTAGATAAAACTCATTGTATTTCTCAGTGACAGCCAAAGCTGAGATTGAGTGTTGCAATATGATCTTTTTGATTTATGTTCTATTTTATTTTAAGGATCCTGACGCCAGTTATGATGTGAATGACAGAGATCCGGACCCTCAGCCCAGATACACACAGCTGAATGACAACAGGTACGAATTTCTCCCTCGTCTTTTTCTTTGCCGTTCCGATCAGTGCATCCACAGCAGGGTTGCCAGATCTGTCAAGCTGCAACAAACATGCCATATTGCAGAAGCTTTTTGGTTGTAAATGTTTTAGAGGTTCTTTCAGGTAACGAGAGCCAGAATCTGACTTGTGTAAACATAAGTACTGCTAACTCCGGCTGTGTTCAGAAACCTTTGCGTGCCACCTACCTAGATTGCATTTTGGGTGCGTTTGATCAAGGTAGGCAGCTCGCTAGGGCTCTCCTCGTTGGCGCACTGATTTAAGCTGTGATGTACAGTAGCGCGGGGATATAAAGTGGTTTTGGAGCCGTGTTTTTCGGTAGGTTTAATGCAGTCAGCGAAGCACCTGCCATTCAGAGACATGCACCAACGGCTGTTAAATACTCATGAAAAATGCATTTTAGAGGAAATCTTATAACTGCATGTGCCTTTGGTTTCTCCATAGGGAGCACTTCCTTTTCTGCGCTTCTGGCTATGTTTTTTTTTTTTTACCTCTGTCTGTCATGTAGCAGCAATCAGTCGCCTGCAACAGCACCGTTGAAATTAACCGACCAGTGACCTCTCTCTCATCTGTCACTCTCCACGGCGCTTTCTATTTTTTCCATCATTATGTCGGAAGAGCATTTTGAGCCCTATTTAGAGATCTACAATATAACGGTCCTCCGTCTCGCCTTCCTCTTGCTCCGTAAATCAGCTTCGATTTAATTTAGTGCACTGAAGACATTTGGATGTTTACTCTTCCTTTTTGATAGACTCGTGGTTATTAAGCATCACTAGATCAGTCATAATGGAGGGTAGCCCCATCCCGCCCCTTTAACCCCCAGACCGTTTCTTCATCCCTCCACCCTGAAATCTCCCAGCATCCCATCACTCTTGCGTCAGGGGGATTTGCTTCAAATCTCTTGCACTCTGGGCTTCCTGCCAGGGCTCTTTCTCCCTGTTTCTTTCTTGTTTTTTCCTGTTCTGTTCAGAATCTCACAGCAGAAGGATGGCGAGGAAAGACTCCAAATTTGGTATCTCCTCAGAACAGTGCAGCTTACAAAGTTGCAGAAGCAAATCTTCTTTAACGAATCTGTTAACACCGCCACAGTCGTGTTGGAGCACCTCACTCTGCTACTAACGCGCTGAAGTTACTGTCTTATACCGTTGGCTGCTACTTAAAGTGTGACAGTCTCTTCGTGGCAACAGTGGAGCCATAACAAGCATTCATTACCCTCTTGGTGTCCAGACACACACACACACACACACACATATCATGATCAATCAGCTAAGGAAAGTAGGGGGAATCCATCCCCAACACCTCAGCAACCCGGCGCACAGGAAGTGTGGCACATCTTGAACACTTTGGCTGTCAAGATCATTATCCTGAACTGAATCGGTTCGAGTCCATGAAATGAGAAGCAAAATGCATGACTGTGTCAATAGCCGAAACGTTGAGGCGGTCTCATAGAGGGCAGATTGCATCAGAGGGATTTATTCCATACAGATGAAAGGCACATTATGGATTCTCCACAAAATTATATGTTGTAAAGAGCGAGCGAGAAACGGGCTTCTCTTGTGTAAGGCGGCTTGTTTTTACTTCTTTCAGTCCCCTGTAAAACCTGATTTTGAGATGAATTGGAGCCTCGGCTATTCAGCGAAGTACATGGCAGAGTCATCAAGCGCTACACTGTGATTAAATGGGAGATAGTGCCAGCGTTGCCAGGTTAGCGTTCATGCATCTTTTAAAGACAAAAACACATTTTTCTCTATAGCCTATATATTGACATAAGGCGTCGATGTCCACACTAAAGAGTAATTGTTGGCTTCATGGCTTTTATGCACGGATGGCTACCAGTGCTTTTAAAAGCAGAGGCTTTTCATTGTTTTGTCAGGAAGATTGAGGGGTAGTACAGCTTTTAGACCGCTTATTTTTTATTTATTTATTTATTAATCATTTTTTGCCCTCGTAAAAAAAAGAAAAGAAAAAAAAAAGCTTTCAGTCTGGCGCTGTATTTTTCTCTGAAGTCTCTTTAGAAAAAAACTGCACCATCAGACTTGGACAATTCATAGCTCACAACTCTAATGATGCTTTTGTTGTCCTTGACGATTGTCCAAAAATCCCTCAGGATAAGAATAATAGGAATATTTAATGTTCTGTCATCGTTAACATATTCACTGCCTTTTTAAGTAGGGATGCACCATGTATCAGTGCACTATCGGCCCATATTTTTTTACTGTATCAGTTGATATTCGATGCATTCACTCCTGTTCAAATTTTGGGGCATTTATTTGATCACAAATACAGTAAAAAACAGGAATATTGTGAAATTGTATTCTAATTTTAATTAAATTAAATTAATTTTTAATATTCTAAATGTAAATTATTCCTGTGAATGCAATTTTCAGCATCATTACTCCAAGCTTCAGTGTCACATGATCTTTTAGAAATTCCATTTGCTTATTTGGTGCTGCAGAAACATTTCTTATTGATATCAATGTTAAAAACAGTTGTGGTGCTTAATAGGTTTCTGGAAACCTTGAGGATGCTTTGATGAATAGAGAGTTCAAAAAACATAATTTATATATACATATATATAAACTTTTGTAACATAATAAATGCATTTTTTCACTTTCAATTTAATCAATGTCATTCTTCCTTATTTAAAAATAAAATTGTAGTTGTAGTGCCTGTATTAATGTGTAGCTTTGATTATGTACCACTGATACAGTTATAATAGGCCTTGTATATAGTTTTCCCACACTTTATGGCCACCGTCTCATATAATAAGAGATGTATTTGCCATTGATGTCTTGTCCTCCACTGTTTGCTCGCATTAACATTTCTATGATTAATTGTGTTTCACTCTTGAGTGATATTTCACTAGTTGAGCTTCTATGTTAATTAAATTTCTCCATACAAACAATGCAAATTACTTTACTGTTGTTAAGAGTCTCGTCTGAGTTTGATTTATAAATATATTATTCGCAAAGAATGGCTTCTCCATCATTTACTAATAAAATCAGCTAGAGATTTGTGTGTGTGTGTGCATGCCATTGCTCTGTTTAGTCAGAAATAACACAGAAGCAAATGTATGATGATTATAATGTCTAATTGATTAAATTAGGTGTTAAACATTATTTACATAATGAGTCAAATAGTTAAATATAGACAATGAAGACATACAGTATTTTTTTTTTTTTTTTTAAATGTGTATAAAAATGTTTTAGATGGTGCTGGCATCTTCGACGGGCTTAACTAACTAACTTAACCAACTTGCTTAGTCTGCCAGCTCAGTTTCATTTCTTTGCAATGATTTCTTCTGAAACTCTAGAGGAAGCACATGAGAGTCTTTTTCTCAGGAGAAAAAAAACTGAAAAAGCAGAAGATGCATCTCCATCTGTTCTTCATTTCTATCTAGGAGAAACAATTGAGATCTCATATTAAATACATCTAATTTTCTCTCTCTTACGGGACATCGCCAGGTGCTCAGAATGATACGCTGATCCAAAGACAGCTGCCGTTCTTTGATACGTTCTCAGAACATGGCACCAAGAGACTATTTCAGTGCCTATCTACTAAGAGAGAGAGAGAGACGGAAGCAAACACAGAGACAAAGGGAGACAGTTTCCTGTATAAGGGCAACGTAAGATGTTTTTTTTTTTTTCAGTTCATTTCTTTAACATGTCCTTAATTTTCTTTTTGTTCCTACCTATAGATGGCTAATATTCACAAAATGCTGCTTGCATTTCTTTGAACTAATTCCACACAGGCAGTGCAAGTGAGCTGAAAGCCCTGCATCATTTCGGCAGCATCATGCTAATGTTAGATACTCATCCAGCTACTGAAAAGGGTGGAGGAGGATGGCATACGTCTTTGTTTTCGTAGCCACAATTGTACACACCTGCTTTAATCAGATCCCCCATAACCCATTTCAAACCGTGCACTCCACATCTCCAGGATTTGAAGCTTTTACACTAATGTTCAGTGGGTCTGGTTTATTTGGAATGAGCTCTCTGCCAATGACGATTGGCCAGTAAAGTGCTTGTTCAGATTCAAATAGAAGTGGCAGAAATGGTTTTGGCGTAGACTGAGAGCTGGAATGACAGTAATGGTCTCTTCGTCTCTCTATTTGTGCTGTAGTCGTGATAAGTGAGTGATGCGCTTGCTGTTGTGGGGTTAGTAAGAAAAATATGTGCCTACCTGTTTTGTATTTGGCTCTTTTTGATTTGCTGCTTGAACCAGTGGTTCCAAATGAATGTATGTTTAATTAAACTGAATATTTTTAATTTAACATTTTATTAAATTAATTTTTTTAGTTATGCATACTCATTTTCCCCTTTTTTACATTTATATTACATTTTCCATAATCTCATTTTTAAGAGTTTTATTTTGTTAAATTAAATATGGAATTGTAATATGTTCAATATTCAAGATTCTTCGTTTTTAGTCCATCAATATCCAGGTCTGGTTGGCTTTATTGAATCAATAAACAAGACCTTAAAAGTTTTTCTCTTCCTTTCTCTTTCTTTAATTCTAATAACGCCTGTGATGGATGGATTGTGTAAGGTGGCTGTCAGCCAGAGGTCTAAATAACACGGTTAGGCATGAAGCCTCTGCCTCTCCACTCAACCCTTCGCCTCACGTGACCCAGACCTGTCAGCCTGCCTTTCCAGCACTGTCGGGTCTCTGGAATCTCATCAGAGATGCTGGAAATCTGCCCTAGCATCCGCCGCCGCTCCGCACCAGCCAGGCAATTGAAGCAAGAGACTTAACCATGACAGGGACTTCAGGCTAGGACTTGTGCTTCTGTGCTTCTGTAGTTGCGTCTAAGAGCTGGCGAAGTTTTCTCCGCCGCTTCCATCACCCTCTCATTTCTCATGCCATTATCTGAGACTCTGTCTCTTCATTACTTGCTGACTCTCTACCTCCTCCGTATCGCTTTCTCATTCAGGACATGTGGGTTTCTGAAACTCTGCCCGAGGCCTGAGTTTAGCTGGCTGGAAAATGCACTAATCCTTTTTAGAGTGCTTCCTAATCCAAACCTATTGAAGAGAGGAATAGAGATGCACTGCTCTACGACACATGGCCGAATTCCATCAGCATACTGTACACAGACTCATCACGAGTTTTCAAGGGCACCCTATGCCTCTGAGCGGGGGAATTGTAAATGCATGAATCAGGGAATTGAAAGGAACATAAAACAAGCTGATAGAGGGCTGAAAACAAGGAGACGGAAAGAATTAGAGCATGTCTCCGGTCCTGCTTTCGGTGTGGTGGTTTTGTTGCTAGCAGGGATGGAAAAAGAAACTCCACTTCCATTCAAGTTCATTTTCACTCTCTTCTCTGCCTCTCCCTGGTGGGCCCAGACAGATCGTTGCGGTCTCCGCAGGGAAGGTTGAGATTGTTGGTAATTTTGCACCTAAATAGATGTGGGACAGGGAGGGGAGAAAATAAAAAGTGATCCGGTCCACCATGTTGTTTTTCCTTGTAAGAGGTAAGCAGCAGCATGCACAAACACTCCCTGACTCACTTTATTCTTTACAAAACTATTCATACTCTCTTCTTACTCCAAACCTGTATGAGTTCATTCTGTGGAACACAAAAGAATATTTCAAATGATTCTGTCCATATAATGGACACCAGTGGGGTTCAAAGCAACACTGGACCCCATTGACTTTCATTGTATAGACACAAAAAGCAAAAAACAAGTTGCACAGTTTTGTACTAACATTAGGTTAAGTTTTTAAGTGAGCTTTCCCTTCAACAAACTGATGAAAAGAGGTGAACCAGCCGATGGAGGCTTATAGCAGATATTTTCCAGCTCTTCTAACATCGCTCCCTCGAGTAAAAGTACAAATTCACAGATTTCCCACAGGCTTGTCACTTCATAATGTCCGACAAAGTGTGAAAATGTTCTTTTTTTAATGAGCTTTTTCCAGTGAATCTTTCTCAAAGAAATCTCTTCTATAGGTGTGAACAGACGTCTTGATGACTATAGGCTAGTTGTGGCATTAGTTTTATGGTGATATGTAGCCAATCAATTAACACTTTGCTTCCACCATCTTTTTACGGGTTTATAGTTGAACAGTGATTTATGTAAAGGCACACAAGGACGCTTGTTATATTGCATCACGTGTTCGCTGCCTTTTCCCCAACCGCATGTCATTTGAGCTCGTCAGCGTTATTGTGACTCATGGCACTTAAAAAATACTGAGACCACAGTTATCTGAATCAGTGTTTTTGCACCTCGCTGAGCTGTGAAAGGTAAATTAGCTGAACGGCATCTCTGCAGAAAAAGCTTTCTCTGCGGTAGGGAACTCTAATCATCTGGAATAAGGTTTTGGGTTTATAAAGCCGTAGATTTGATCTGGTCACGAGGTGCCGAATGAGTAAAATCTGATTGTGAAACATTACGTGGACTCTACTATGATACAAAGCCCAGGATTGAGTCACTATCCATTACCGTTGTGAATAAATGAATGAAAATGCCAGTGCCTGAGTTTGCATTCCCCACATCTTTTAAAGAACAAACACTAACTTTTTACAAAGTGCCAGGCTCAGCCTGTGCTGTCCACACTCTGGAGTAAATGATAGCTTGATTGCTTTTATGCCTGAATAGCTGCCAGTGAAGCGACCTTGGTGTTTTTCCTGACTTTAGAATAATTTTTTTTTTTGTTATCGCCAGGAAGCGCTGTTTGTGTTAGAATTGGTTGTGTTATGATCCTATGACTTCTATTTAAAGTCATTGTGTAAAATAACTGCCCCTACCCTTGACTGTGCCATGGCTCAATAATGATACCCATTAAGCCCTTGAGTTCAGGACTCGGCCACTGATCTGTCTTTTTGACTGCATGTGGGTGTCTTTGAACGTTGTAGATGGAGTATGCAAATCAAAGCAATATCACAGCATCAGACCTTTTACATGGTGAATTTCAAAGAAGAGTTTGTACATTACACAACCTCGAGATAATACAGCCACTCGCTTTGAATCACTTCGAGCAGATCTTAAGGTGGTCCTGTGCGATTTATATAAAATGTTGATACAGGTTGAGTTTGGCCTGTGCACATTTACCATAGATTAGCAAATTTCAATTCTATGTAGCCCTTTAATGGTTAATCCATCCCAAAATGAACATTGTCATTAATCACTTATCCCCATTCCGTTCCAAACCTGTAAAAGCTTTGTCCGTCTTCAGAACACAGTTGAAGATATTTTGGATAAAAACCAGGAGGCTTTTGATTGTATCATTGTCTGCCAAGTAAATAACACTGTCAAGATCCAGAAAAGTATGAAAGACATTGTTAGAATAGTCCATCTTCCATCAGTGGTTTAATCTGAATGTTATGAAGTGACAAGGATACTTTTGTATGCAAAGAAAATAAAAATAACAACTTAATTCAACAATCGTCACATCTTGTGTTCAGAGGACAAACACAGCTTTTATAGGTTTGGAACATGAGGGTAAGTGATTAAAGGGTTAGTTCACCCAAAAATGAAAAAAACTCTCCCTCATGTCGTTCCAAACCCATAAGACCATTCATCTTTGGAACACAAATTAAGATATTTTTGATGATATCAGGGAGCCATCTGACCCTCCATATACTGCAACACAACTGAAATGATCCAGATCCAGAAACGTAGCAAAAACATTGTTAAAACAGTCCATGTGACATCAGTGACTCAACTTCCCTTTTTTAATGCTATGAATACTTTTTTGTGGAAATAAAACAAAAAATAACATTATTTACTCTTCTCCCATGACTTACATCTTCCGCCATTTTAGAGAGTATCACAACACACCCTATATGCAAGCTTTAATGTATTTGACGTAATCAGCCTTGTTTACATCCGGGTGAAAGCACGCACATGTGTAATCTGTGGCTGTGTTTTCATCTAGACTAAAGCGTACGCTTACGCAGTAATATTCTCTAAAATGTTGGAAGACGTAAGTCATAAGAGGAGAATGGTGGAGTATATGATGTGTTTTTTTGTTTTCTTTGCGTAAAAAAAAGTATTCTCGTAGCGTCGCAAAACTGAAGTTGATCCACTGATGTCACATAGACTTTTTTTTACCATGTTTCTGGACCTAGGAGGATATCAGTTGTGCTGCTGTCTATGGAGGGACAAATGACTCTCTGATATCATCAAAAATATCTTAATGTGTTCCAAAGATGAACGAAGGTCTTATGGGTTTGAAACCCATAAGTCAGTAATTAATGACAGAATTTGCATTTTTGGGTGAACTAACCCTTTAAGGAGAAAATGTTCATTTTGGGGTGGAGTAACTCTTTAAGGGGACGTGTGATGGAAAACAATATGAAGTGAGAGGAAAAATGTTCAGTGTGATTGTGGTGTTTTGCAAAATTTTGTGTTCCTCTCAAGTTTCGAGTTTGTCTGAAAAACTTGCAGAACCTTTTCTTGGGAGAATGCAAAACACATGATGGTATTTTTAAAAAAAATTTCCTTACATCTCAATTTATATCACCTCAGTGTCACTGCTCTTTTTAATAAAAATCCACATTTTGAACTGTCTAGTTTGCCTTGCTACCACCTGGCTAGTTGGCCATCCTGAGACATCTTTGTATAAAAGGTGTGCATAAAATCTATTTTTACTGTAGGCAATTCCCTTATCCAATACATTACAGCTGCAAACAACCTCCAAAACGAGCTGATATAAAAACTGTATTGTTTATTCATGAGGTGTTCCCAGTTATCAACCGTTCGTCATGATAACTGTCACCTCGCCTAAGACAAAATGTGGAAAATGACACTTTATTGCAAACGAAGACTTTACAACCTCAGCACAAAAGGAATTTGTTAAGATTCAGGGCTATTGCCCTTCATATGAGCACGCACAAATGTGTAGTTACTAGCTGAATGATGTTAATTGTGAGGAAAGGAAAATATAACTAGCTAACGTGCTTGTTAGCATAAAATAGTTTTGATCATATTCACTGCTTGAGAGAGATAGATCCTGATTGATGGATCTCAATATTACACGTATGTGATAAAGGACTTTATCCTGAAAGTATGACCTGTAATTCCACATGCCCTGGAGAATAAATTCAGTCACAATTACAGTGCGTTTTGAGTTACTAGAACACAGCAGGTTTTGTAGAAGGCTGAGAGAGTGTTTTCACGTTGTGTATTTGCTCAGTAATCAGAAACGGATCTTAATGACCTGCGTAATGGCCTGTCAAGAGCCCCTGCTTTCAACATCCGTGGACACCTCCCTCCTCAGCAATTATTGATTTGATGAAATACAATACATCTAGAGCCTTAATCAGAAGCTATTGTTGCCCACCTGAGCTTTACATGTTTAACAAGATAACAGATTTTTGAACCTGCTCGTGTCCTGATTTTCCAGATTTTATTTAGAACTGATTTGAACATGCAGATGTTTAAAAGATTGTAAATCAGTTCTTGATTTTTTTTTTCCCTCAGTTCTTGAAGTTTTTGTTTGCAAATGTGTGTCCTGTGTGTTTATGTATATATAATTTAAATAGTTTTAAATATTTACGTGCATGTATTTATTTGTTTATTTATTCATAAATATATTTTATATTGAAAATATTTTTTTCTGAAATATACACGTGTGTGTATGTATATACATATGTAATGTAATGTGAACAAAAACTTATATATAGGACTTAACCAACTAATGAACTTTCAATCAGTCACTTCACTAATTCACTGTTTCACATCACTACTGTGTGTCTTGTAGATGCTCAGCAATTTATTCTGCCATGCCTGTTTTAAACTATGACAGAGCAAAAAGAGCAAATAACTGTCAGTGTGTCAAAAATGTACTCAGTATTAAATTGTTTACGTTACAAGTGCCCCTATTATGGAAATTACCTTTTATGTGTAACACAGCTCTAAGCGAATGAAAGCATCCTGCAAAGTTTTACATATGAAAGTGCACCGTGTATAAAGCTATTGTCTCTCAAAAAATTAGAGGTGACTCTGAATCATTGAAACGAAGTCAACATGAAATATTAGATTGTTGGTCTGAATGAAAATGCAAATTCATTCTTTACCACTAGGTCCTGCTTTTGGAGTGGTATTACAAGAATGATGAAATAAAAATGAGACTTATTGGACCAGGCGTTATGCAGATTAGCGTCACGCAAAGGAGGGGATTGGAAAAATCAATAGATGAGCGAAATATCTGGGAGTCGTTAAGCAAGTAAGGTGAAAAATAAATGCATGTTATAAGACAATGAATTTTTTTTTATGACCTTGCATGCATGCCAACCTGTTGTCGTGGACTCCCAAAACCAAAATATGAACCTTTCATTATCCATAATAGGGGCGTTTTAAAGGTTTTTTTACATTTACTTAGAAAGACAAAGGATCATGGCTGGTGAATTAATTACAACCACAAAATAACAGTTGCAAACACTGTCATGATACTGCAGGGGTGTGGATTAGCCATTATCATTCCTCTCAGTGTGCTAGACTCCGTTTTTGTTGTGTCCTGAGCCTGAGTGCTCAGAGACCAAGAGCATGAAGCGTATTCATTAGTGTCGTTTTTCCTGTTGTGTTGTATGTCATGTTCATGTGTGCCTAATAATCTTTTTGTGTATGTTTTTGTGTAAAACGGCAGATGTAATGAAGGCTCTGGTGAAGCGAGGCCACCGCCTCAACACATCTGCAGTCTCATGGGCTCTCCAGTTCTTTTCTTGGGTCCCTATCGCCCCGTTCTCCGCTTTGTCTCAGGGAAACAATGAGCTCCAATAAGACACAGATGAATGGAGAGAATAGCTCTAGCAGTGCACATACAAAACCCAGAGCCAGCTGCGATTTCTTTAGACAGTGAAGTTCACCCCAGTACTGTAGGAACCAACAGAGACTACTATAATAAGCTATTTATTTATTTATCCTTGTCTCCTGCAAGGACTAATTAGAATTTAATTAAAGGATAAACATAATGCGTCTGTATTTTGGTGCGTTGAGAGCTCCGTTGTGATGACAGCACCCTGAGAATTTGTCTGTAAAAACGTGGACTGCATTTGAAGCGAGTTGGACCGAATGTGAACTGGATGTCAATTGGACAACGCTACACTGTTCACCAGTGCAAACTCTCTCTTTGTCTCTCCAGACACGGGACACGTTGTGCCGGGGAGGTGGCGGCAGCAGCAAACAATGGCGTCTGTGGAGTGGGTGTGGCCTACAATGCCAAAATCGGAGGTGAGTGCAGAATCCGATTGATAGGCATTTAGAAATTAGCATATGGTAATAGGATCAATCAAATAGGTCGCGCATTAAAACTATCCAAGCATTCTCTCATTTCCTGCCCTTTGTGCATTTAATGGCTGATGTCGTCATGCTGCTTTGGACTAATCTCAAAGGCTTTATCTTTCAATTATAAAACACATCCATTAAGGTGAATATCTCAGAAATATCTTGGCTATTCCGGTAACATTGAGTTCAGGGCCAGACATCGCTGCAGGCACACACAAATTCCACATCTCTTATTTTAATAGTCTTTGTAGGAAAATATTTCTCCATCTAGATGAGGGTGATTAAGGCAGAGTGCATTGCCTCAGTCTGCATGTGATTTCTGTGTGTGTATCTTTGTATTAAGAGGATAAATCTGTGTGTGTGTGTGTCTAAAGACGGCAGATGTTTCTGATCTAATTGGCCGCTGGGTCGTGTGTGTGTGTGTGTGGGGGGAGGAGGTTACGTGAAGGGTCTGAATCTTGTTGCTAGGATTATTATTAATCAAACAAACGGCCACAGAATCATTCTTTTTAATTAGATTCTTTCTCCCAATCTTACACCATGTTCTAGCTGGACATGACATAACACTGCGACAAGCAATTAACCTCAGACCAAAGAAGTCAGACTTTTGAAAATAAAATTTGCATATAGCATTGTGACAAAAAAAAAAAATAAATTGTTAACTTAATCAAAAGTAAATATTTCCAGATTTAATTTTAACAAATTTGACTATATACAAACTATAATTCATTACAAAAATATTATATTTTATTTATTTTTAATTTTATTTTGGGGGTCAGCCAGAGGTTCCTTATATCTGGAGGTCCTTGTCAAGTCTGTCTACAATCACTAATTTTATTTAATCAAAATGACACATTTAATTTTTGGCTGGAAAGTAATTTAAACTTAAAATGCTTGTAACCACACCCTTCATTTAGTATGCACAGAACCCTTGCATATGCAAATTAGTTCCCTTCCCCACTCAATCACACCAGCTCAGACTACAATAAGTTACACAAACCATTTCTCGTGATATGTTAATGATATGAAAATTTAACAGGATTTGTTACATGTTTGTCAGCAGTGGTGCTGACTGATGAATTTGCACATAACTTGTCTTTAAGCATAATACAAACACTCATTGCACTAAATCCTTCTCCATATTGTTTTTAGATTGCTGTGCTTTTGTCTTCATGCAGCATTTTCATCTTCAGTGCCTGCCAATAGAAAACTTTGTGCTGGAAACTCTCTCTGCCGAATGTCCATCATATTTACAGACAGTACATTTTCACAAAGCCAGTTTTTTCCTGTCTCTCTGGTATCTTCATTAACGCCCTTTCTATCCGCCTCTGTTCTGAATGCAGGTGTGCGGATGTTGGACGGAGAGGTAACAGATGTTGTGGAGGCTCAGTCTCTGAGCTTAAACTCCCAGCACATCCACATTTATAGTGCCAGCTGGGGCCCAGAGGATGATGGGAAGACTGTGGATGGCCCTGCCAAACTGGCCAAAGAAGCTTTCCTGCAGGGGGTTACTGAGGTCAGTATAGACTGGAAGAGATTTTAACCGCTTGAGTTCTCTAGGTCACAGTGCTGTTGGTTGCTAGTAGGCGTTTCTGCCGCTGGACGTTCTGACATTATTGGTGGGTTGCGTAACTGACCATAGCTTTTAAAAATCTGATTACAAATTAGATGTATTTTCAGTAACATTAAGATTTGCAAAATGTGTTCTTGTATCAAATGCGGAACTGCATAATACATCACAAATGCTTACAAGTTTCTAAAATCCATAAATTTTTTATATCCATGCAAATGTGCAAGAAATTTTGAGTATCTCAGGAGACTCGTAGCATTCATGCTCATATGCATAAATCAAACTTTTCTCAACTTTTTCTGTCACATCACTAGACCCGCCTACAAATCACTCATGTCAGTGAAACACTCATTGAAAATGAATGACTTCCAGTCACAGTGTCTCCTCAAGTCAGTGTCAGCACGAGTGCTCACGTCAGGTCATGCAAGCAGGTTTTAGATCAGCTAAATGTGTCACAGCCGCCGTCATCTCCCATCAGCACCTCAGCTAGAGGAAGCAGGCTGGACAGGGTCAGCTGTAGATGTCATCGTCTGCATTTACAGAGAGAGAGAAGTGAGAAGGATGTGCGTTTTGACAAACACAGGATTACAGAGAATACTATATTTATGGAGATTACTGTGATCTTGGAAGAAGATGAGCATTTGTTTTTGTTTTTGATATGTTAATTCTCTCTTGTGTGGCACACATAACCTGATCCCTTGTGAGTATATACCTTAATAGAGTTTCAGCACACACATTGCACTATATGAATATGAAAATCAGTTTGTGTTTATCTGTGACTCAAAAACGAGGCTGCCTTGTTCCTTTAACCCTTTCTTTTAACAGTGTGTTTTTTTTCCATTTTTCTACCTTTTGTGGTGTTTCTAAGGCAAATATTATGGAGGAAGCAAAAGTAACTGGAGGCTCAGAACATGGTTGTATCTGTTGTTGCCTCACAGCTGGAGACTCGGCAACTGGTATCTGTTCCCTCTTCCCTCACGGGCCAGAGGTTCAGAATTTTGGTGTTTCTCTTAGTGTCTTTTCCCTTACGGGCCGGAGACTCAGAATGTTGGTGCTCTGTTGCAGTCCTTTCTTAGAACAGTGTATCTGTTAACGTCTTTTCCATTGCAGTACTCATACTCAGAACAGTGTATCGGTTGTTGCCTTCCCTGTAGTGGGCTGTAGGCTTCAAACGGTTGTGTCTGTTAGTGTCTCACCCTTGCAGGCCCAGACTCAGAACCTATGTACTGTATGCTCTGTTAGTGGCTCACTGGACACACCAGAGACAAGTGTAGTTGTTATTGCCTCTTCCCTCACGGGACTCAGACTCAGTACAAGGAGTGTATTTTAGAAGGCTACCTTTATCTCTTTCCAATGAGAAGAAAATGGTTCAATTTGGCGCTTCTCCATTTCCATGCTGTGATTGGCTGATTCCATCAGAGCGAGGGACACAGTGTGGCCCACCCTTCTTTCCTCCTGTGAAACTTATTTGCATAGTCCAAACACAAAGTTAGAAAAGTGTCACTAAAGTTATACCAATGGATTTGTTATAAACACCAACATGATGAGAGAAGATTGAACTGTCATGGAGGCATTCATTTGTCCATTAACAGTTGAGTTTGTGTAAGATGTTGCGCTACACATTGCTGTCACTGAGAATACTTATTTCTCTGAATAACTATTAGATGTGTGTGTTGTAGTTTGCAACAGTATAAGGTTTGAGAACAATGTTATAAATGGATTTGGAGGGAACTTGCTGCTGCATCCAGAGATTTTTAAGGAATTTTTATGGCGGTCAAAGCCCAAAACCTTAGCAGTTAGTCTCTTGGTGGGTGAAGGGCAGAAACTGCATTCTGACCAATTAGAAGTCCTGTCCTTCCCGGGCTTTTTACCAAATGTGGTCTTCTTGCCCTATAAGAGGTATCTTGCCGGTTTCCTGGCATCTTTACCTGATGGCGTTGGAACAGTTTATGTTAATCCACCAAGATCCAATCAAAATGTAGCAAATCTTAGTTCACTATTGTGGTCAGAGAGGAGCCCTGCTTAAACCGGGCCCTAGAATGTGCTGTCCACTACATCGGGGTTGAAAACAGTTTGAATAGAAATCTTGCAAATTGTAAATGTCTTTACTGTCAGTTTTGATCCATTCAATGTGTCTTTGCTGAATAAATGTATTCATTTAAAAAGAAAAAATCCTGCAGACCCCAAATGTTTGAGCGGTAATGTATGTGTGGTTATTGATAAAAACAAACCGCTAAACCTATGCGGTTAAGTCATCACGCACCATTTGTGCTACAAACATGAGTGATGCTTCAAATCGTGTGGCATACTGAGGAGAGGCTATTACTGAGTGCTGTTACAATCAGATTTGCAATTTTTTTTTTTGCCTGGGGGAATGGTAAAACAAGTGAAAAAGGAACTTGTAAAAGTCTAGTCTTGTCCGCACATATCTTGTTTGCTCATTTCAATACTTTTTATTCCATTTTATAAACCTTGCGTTTATACTTGTGCTAAGTGTTTTAAACCATATGCTCACAACTTTTCTTCTCCTAAGGCAGAGCGTCACAGCAACATTAAAAATGTCAAAATTCACTCCTCTTTTCCCCACATGAGTGTGTTAAAACATTCTAACAACAATATAGGAAATCTAATGAATAATTTAGTAAAATATCTTTAATGGAACTAAAACCACCTGCTCAAACACAGAATCTACAAGGTTTGACACAGAGAGAAAAGAGCATAATGTTTGACAGGCAAAGAATCTGACCTTTTTAGGACAGCTGCCCGCCGCGAGTGCCGCTTCGGTTTCATCCCGAACATGTCCTCGGTAATCACAGACATGCTTTTGTTGGAGCGTTACAAAAAGATCTAATCTTTTGTCTCATCTGTATGAATAATGGCACTTTGATACAGCCACGCAGAACGAGTTTGACTGCTGTTAATTTTGGTAGGATTTAAAACTGATTTCTCCCTCTAGTAATTTGCTCAAATTACGCATCGCATAAACATCTGCCTCAGCAGTGCAACTCTCGCACTTTATCCCCCTAGCTTTTTATCCCCAATTTTATCATTCCTAGAATTGTGCCTCTAAATATTTTCGAACCAGATTGCGGTGTCTCAAACAAACAAACCGTTTATGGTCACAATAATCCTGAATCAGTCAGCTGTGAATATTACCCATATGGACAGCAGAAGATAGAACAGAAACTTTAATCAAATTCCACCGATTTGCTTGACTGCAGTGAGAGAGGAGGCTAATATATGAGAGAAGAAAAGTGGCGCTTTGTCAGCTGTCTAGCCAGTATTACTAAAGCATTAAATACAGCAGATTTCAGAGGTCACAGTATTGGTTTTAAATTAATCATGACAGCCATAATTGGCTCGTTCAATTGGATTTTTGTGGCCTATTGTAATAGAGATGAGGCCTGTGCACACAGACATTAATGGACACTACACAGATGTTTGATTCATAAATACATTTGTCTTACATAGCCAGTCGTTTGATTTGCATAAAAACTATCAGCAGCTTATTCTGGCCAAGAATCGCCCACTTGTATTTCATTTCTTTTAAGTTTTGATACCACAGACCTCACAAATCCCGTGATTAGTTCTACCTCAGAACCTCTGTATCAGCCCAGCAACTTAAACAACAGTTTGTTTCCAGAAGAGATAAACCTTTGCGTCAAAAGGCTCAAAAAGCTAGCCAATCAGATTGGAACCAGGGATTTTTAATTATCGCTCACCAGTTACGTAAACAGAATGTTGGATGTGAAAATAAATGCTTTTAGATCTTTGTTGACACTATCGTTCAAATGTTTGGTGCCAGTTCTTTTTTCTTTAATATATTAATTGGTGAAAGAAAGACTTCTTTGAAAAACATGGTAGTGAACAGTACAGTCAAAGGCGCAATTGACCAGGTTTTATGCATCTGTTCTAGGGTCGAGGTGGCTTGGGCTCTATCTTCGTTTGGGCATCGGGTAACGGAGGACGAGAGCGGGACAGCTGCAATTGTGACGGATACACCAACAGTATCTACACTCTCTCCATCAGCAGCACCACACAGTATGGAAATGTGCCGTGGTACAGCGAGGCCTGTTCCTCCACCCTCGCCACCACCTATAGCAGCGGAAACCTCAACGAGAAACAGATTGTATGTTCATATGTGCAAACAGACCTCCATACACGTTTAGCATAGACACATATGTTAGTGGAGTTACATGATAATCTCATGCAGAGGCATTTTGTAAGCATTCTTATAAAGGAACGCACTGCATCTTCACACATACAGTCTTTTATTTTTGTTAGCAAAATATCCTTAGATAAAACTGTAATATTTATTAATATTATAATATTTATTATAAAAAATGTATACATATACATTTTTAAATAGCTTTTGTGTATGTGTGAAGCATAAACTTTGCTAAAAAGGTTCTGTTTAATATAATATATTCATATTCATATATAATATATTAAATGAATATTTAATAGGTTGTTTTAGAACTTGAAAGAAAATGATACTTTTATTCAGTAAGAAACTTTCTATTTATTAAGGAATCTTAAAAAGGGATCATATGAAGACTACAGTAATGGCTGCTAAAGTTTTGCCTTCACAAGCATAAATAACCTATTTATTTATTTACATGTAAATATTTTCAAAGCAAAAACATTTATTTTGGATGCAATTAATCATTTGACAGCACTAATATTTATATATATACAGTGTTTCCCATAGGGTGATGTATTTGTGACTTTAGGACAATACTGACAAATTTCTGACCTTTTTGGTGTCTCTTTTTTTAATAATATGTACTTACTGACAAACCTAGCAACTTTTTTGAAAAAACCCGTTGTTCAGTTGGAAGATGCCTCCAGCCTCTCCCGACATGAATGAATGAAAAAATGAAAACATCACGGTCAACCTGGTTCTTGACGTGTATGCCCTCATGACTTCCGTGATGCAGAAAACGCAGACGGAATCTCGGAATCCAGTTTAACGGAACGTGGCCTAGAGTTTGCTATATGGACTAGTATCTGTAAATATTTAGCCGCAAAACTCTATTTAAATATGAATCCTGTATGTTCTGTGTGTCTCTGTATTAATGAATGAATGGATGCGCAGTTTTGTTTACTACATACACTGACGTGCGTGACGCTTGCCGTGATTCTCAAAGAGGACATACATAAACATCTACAGAACTGCTCTGAGAGTCACTTCACGTGCATTTTACCATTTCATTTGAGTAAAACCAGCATCTTATCAAACAGAAATGTAAAGGTATTCGCAGCAACCCGTCAAAATAAAACTTTGGTTTAGACATTGTGCCTAAGTATTGCTATTATTTAGAATAATGTATGTGATAGGCTACTACTATCACTACTGTTACTGTTTAAAAAATTAAAACCAGTTTATTTTTTAAGAAATAATCACACAATATTTCTTTTTAATTTTAATAGTAAAT
>JAUMHE010000085.1:4509626-4534752 GCA_032359235.1 Enteromius mattozi | reverse complement strand
TATATACACACACAGTATATAACTAAACTAAAGATATGCAAATATATGCAATGTGTTCTCTGAAAACAGTTCATTCCTTACGCAGTAAAAGTAGAAAAATATTTTTTGCAGTGCTGCTGTTTTTCAGTTATCTATGCAAATGCTTACAAAAGCCTTCAGATGTGTTTATTATCAGAAACACATACACACAGTTTGCTACAACCGTGTCTCATTAAAGGCTCCAGAAATAGAATTCACGTTTCAGCACTGCAACATTTACACATTAACAGCACACTGACAGACCATCATGCCCTCACACGAACACTGGCATTCTCAGTTGTAAGCACAACTGTAAACGTCAGAGTAAACAGTCTGTGTGTGCCAAATTTTCAGCTTGGTTTAAATGGCCACGTCACGACTGTACACAGGAAAAGTGAGTGATGGAGTGCCGCCCCATTCAGCGTGCTGTGAAGATGAAGTGTCAGGCGGTGAAATGATTTCCACATCTGCCGCTGTGATTTCCTGTGGGCTATATGAAAAAGAGCTCTCTGAACGTCATGCCCTAAGGAGGCAAAAAAATCACTTTAGAGCAGCGTCTGAAAACTTCCCAATCACAGGTGCTGCTGTGGCATGCCATACACATCTGCTTCTCTGCCCCGACGTTTCCCCCGAGAGTGGAAATGAGAAAAAAGTGTTTGAAAAAGCAAAGAGAGAAGGAGCATTGAAATTAGACCAAGTGAAAGACAGCAAAAGACATAGAGGCAGCAATTTTGGAATACCAAACATGCTGCATTGCAGATTCTGTCGATCTTATTTGCAAGTTTTCCCCTCTTTTTCAGTTACATACTTTCATTTTATCTGCATAAGCTGTATTTGAGTGTGCCTGAGCAGGCTTTTTAATTAGGGCAAGCTAATTGGGCCAAAAGACGCCTATAAAAAGAAGATGCCCTTCACAAGTTCTAAAAGTCATTACTTTGGATCATCCTGATGAGCATCTGGGCTATTAGTTTGAACTGTGGCTGCGTTTCTAACAGAATTCAGAAGTCGTTTTAGAAAAATCTGTCATTTACGCACACTCATGTCATGTTGAAGAATTTCCTAGTCACTCTTTTCAGTATAATTTATGTGAATGAGGACTGGGGCTGTGAAGCTCCATAAAAGTGGTTTAACAGCTTATGTAATATTTAGTCTACTGAAGTCATATAATAGCAGTTGTGTAAGTCATATTCACTGTTGACATCTGCCTCAGATCTCCTTGATGTTTTAATGTTTCATGAACATTTTGTTCAAAGGAATTGGAATGCCACAGTTCAGTCATTGATTCAAAGATCTCATTCATTGATTTATGATTCATGAGCAATTTGCTCACTAAAATTGGAATGATGTAGTTGGGTCATTGATTTAATGATCTGATTCAGTGATTAATGACTTGTGATTTGATTTGTTCTCCAAATTTGGAATGATCCTATTGAGACATTGATTCAAAGGTCTGATTTATTGATTAATGTTTCATGAATGATTTGTTAATTTTAATTGGAATGATTCAGTTTGGTCATTGATTCATGAATGTTTTCGTTGGAATTGGAAAGATCTTCAAAAAGATCTGATTCATAAATTATTTGTTGACAGGAGTTGGAATTGTTCAGTTGGATCATTGATTCAAATATATGATTCACTGATTCATGATTCATGAATGATTTAATCACTAGAACTGGAATGATACTGTAGAGAATTTGATTAAAAGATCTGGTTCATGGCCGATTTGTTCAATGGAAATGAAATGATCCAGTTGAGTCATTGATTTTAATATCTGATTAACTGATTCATGATTCATGAATGATTTGTTCACTGGAACTGGAATGATGCTATTAAGACATTGATTCAAAGATCCAATTTGTTGATTCATGTTTCATGAATGATTTATTAATTGGAATTGGAAAGATCCAGTTGGGTCATTGATTTTAATATCTGATTAACTGATTCATGATTCATGAATGATTTATTCACTGGAACTGGAAGGATACTATTGAGACATTGATTCAATCTCTTTGACATTGATCTATTATCATCGCAATGTTCTTGATGTTCCTTATTTCAAATAGCTTGCAGAATATCTAGCTAGCTGCGTATTCAACCTGATAACTCTTTTTGACCAGCTGAATTTAGTTCGCTCAAATTCACACTCACATTGAGGGGAAAATATGATTTCTTATGCTGTGGGTAGTTATGCGAACTGCAAATCTCTGATACGCTCATTCCTGTGAAAGTGGTTTCAGACTCTCCAGGCAAATCTATCTCCGCCAGCTCATTGAAGCTCATCCGAGATGTTTCGGACAGCTTTAGAGTGTTTGTTTGCTTGATGTCAAGTCTGTCCCAGTATGTGCGACTGCGATAGCTCCCCCTCTCCCTCTTCTGAGACCCCCAGTTCCATTAGGATGACAAAGACAGTAACAGATTCAATGTAAAAATGGACGCAATCTTGCCGACAGCGGCGGGGTGGGATTTTGAGTATGTATGTGTCTGTATGTGTTTAAATCAGACTGAAGGGACAGAGACAAATAAAACAAAAGAGAAAGAGTGTGTGTGGGTGTCTGGCAGCCGCTCACCTGTGTGCGCTCTGATGGTTCTGTAGCCTCGGGCTGGTCGTACTCTCATCCTGACTGTTGTCAATCACGCAGGCATGTCGCCATGTCTCCTATTAAAAACCCTAAACCCTCATGTGTGGGGTGCCAGCTTATTAAGTCTCCCAAGCTGTCACACATCTCATCACAGAAGCTGCAGTGAATGAGGTTTTCCTCTCGGGCACACATTCTTGACAGGCGCCTCTGGCTGATGGACGCCCTCACATCTTATATATAGTTACAACCAAATGTCCTTCCAATGGCTGACCACTAACACACCTGACCTTTCCTTATATTTGTTTTTTTTATCTGTGTAGGTGACGACGGACCTGAGGAAGAAGTGTACGGATTCGCACACGGGCACATCCGCCTCGGCTCCTCTGGCCGCAGGAATCATCGCTCTCGCTCTGGAGGCCAAGTGAGTGACAACAATGACACCTGTCTCTACGGACAGACATACGCACACACGCTCTACACACTCCTGTCCATCATCCCCTCTCATCGGTTAGACTTCATTACCCCTCGTGCATCATCTTCAACCCTCTGACACACTCTGACATCGCTTTGACATTGCTCATCTAAAAAAATGAAGGAGAGATGGGTGATGACTGCCAGTCAACACTCCTTGTTCGGGGGCCGATTGACCCCAAGGCCCTTATACAACATCAAGTCATCATCCTCGATTACAAGCTTCTGCAGAGGATTGTATCCTGAGGTTGTAATAAGACATGGAAATCACGTCTCACACAAGCATCAGGTTTCTTTTGAGTTTTTTCGTGTGTGGCAGAGTCACAGGGCCCCTGGTTCACACACAGTGTTTGTGTATGTGTGAGTTCGGCCCCTGCTGTTCAGGGTTTTAAGCCCCGCTGGTGCTGGCTTTGATCGTGCTTGCCCCCACAATGAAAGAGACAAGGACGTTTTTGGGGGCATTTTTTTATAGGGACCTCCATCTTTGTTCTCTTTCTGTCACAACTCTGCTCTTTTCATCGTTTGGAAGTCTTTGTGATGTCACGCTGTAGGTGACTTTTGAACATTTGGGTTCAGAAAAAAAGACTCACTGTCCACTAAAATGTGTGGTTGTGCAGGAGCTGATGCTTGGACAGGGAATCTGTAAAACTCTCAATACTACCTCATATATATATGATTTCTGAAAATAACTAAAAATTATTCATTTGAATAATGTGTTATTAATTTTTTTGAACAAACTCTTAATAGAGGAACTATATACTCACTGAGCCAAGACTTTCTCTCGCATTTCGGGACCTGTTGACAGAATTGTCACTTGACTAATTGGCTCATTGTTGCATCGTCACAAAAAAGTATAATTTGCACCTCTTTTTATGCCAATCAAGATCACATTCTGCGGGCGTACAAATCGCGGTATGATGGTTCCCCCGTGGTAGAAATCGTGCATTCGGTCTTGTGAAAACAGAGTAGCTGGGTTGTTCACCAGTCACGTCTTTTGCTCACCCAAGTCCTTTATTTCAAATGTAGATGTGCAGCAAATGCACAAACATTAGAAGTTTTTTCATATGCACACTATAGGTCAGCACAAACTTCTTTCATTGCCGCTTGAGGAGGGGGATCCCCAAAAATGAGGTGGCGGATCGGATTTCGGAGGTGCCGGTACAAATTAAGCCCTGATAACAAGGAATGTAAATCTCTAAAATAGCTATACAGAGACACAAAACAGGATTGGAGTGTTCGCAAACTGAAAGTATGTCTCAGTGTTTCTATTGTAATTTTTGGATTATAAATGGAGGGATCTAGTGCTGTTTTGCATAAGTGTAGCCATACTGTTGTTGTTATGAAGTCCTTAAGTGGTGAGGACATTATTCCTCCCCCTGTCCATGAATAGATTCCTGGTTTGAGTCCAGCCTGTTTAAAGGCTCTGGCATGTTTTCCAGCCCTGGCACCTCATCTATATAAAAGGTTATCTGTTCGATATCTGTGCAAGTCTTGCCATGTACAACATGAGAATTTCAGTAGTCTTATATGTATCAATCAGTGAATGTAAATCTCTACATCTGTGCCTTGGCTTTAGATTCATAAATTGTGCATGGGGCATTATGAATACACCCGCTAAGTCATTTATTGTGAGGTCAAAAATATTGAAAGCTTATGAATTGGATCCTCTTCTTCATAAATCACCCTGAAAAATATACGGATGCCAGAGCAGGATGTTTTTCATACTGTTCTACGGCGTATCTTTACGCTAAATCCATTTCATTTGGGTGGAAATGGCTTGTCATGCAGGTATTTTCAGCAGTGCTTTATGTCCAATCCCAGACGTGGTTTGCCCTGAAATACCCTGTTGAGAAATAACACGGATTTTCAACCTTGGCCGTGGGGGCCACGAGTCCCAAAGCCGCTTGTTTCCGCCACATAGAGCAACAGCCGACAAAACTAATAAGCTTGAGTCGCGAACCAAGGAAATACGGTTATAAATTGAATCTGATATTGCTGCGTTTTTGGGGAATACAATTTTGGGTCTTCATTTGAGAAAAAAAAAATCTTCGTCGGCTGTGTAATTACAAAATGATGCATGGCCCCCAGGACGGAATATTTCCATTTGCAATTTTCTGTGACTCGAGTGAAAGAAAAGCTTTAATTATGTGTCTTTCAAAAAGACATCCTGTCACATCCAAGAGGATAATTATGTGCAAATTATCTATGTGAATATGAAAATAAATCTGTGGCCCTGTTGCAATGTAATACTCGTATCACTTTTCTTTTTTTTTATGCACGACATCCAGCATGAACCTGACCTGGAGAGACATGCAGCATCTCGTTGTACGAACCTCACGTCCCGCCCACCTAATAACCAATGACTGGAGGACCAATGGTGTGGGACGATTAGGTAAATGGCGGTTCTCATAACGAATCAGAGAGCTAAGTTTATTTATTCAGTAGACATGTCTAACCTTGTTACTTTTTCCATCTGTCTCTCTATCGCTCTCTATGTGGCAGTGAGCCATTCTTATGGGTACGGTCTGCTGGATGCTAGTGCCATGGTCGCTTTGGCCCAGAACTGGAGCAGCGTGGGGCCGCAGCACAAATGTGTCATTAATATGCTGGCCGAGCCCAGGTAAGGACGGTCAAACACCTCATGCAGCACAGGCAGTACAGCAATACACCAAATAGCTAATGCCAGCTAATGCCTGCTACCTGGGGACCCAGAGGTCACTGTTTAAGGACAGGCAGAGTAGACACATGAAGCTGACAGCAAAATGACATATCATCGTATAATTGCTTGTCAGAGTTGGGTTTAATTTCAGATTCTTTTGTGCTGTAGGGACGTAAGAAACCACCTTATCTTCAGCAGAAGTGTAGAGGCCTGCTCTGGGCAGCCGGATTTTGTGAGCTCTCTGGAGCATGTGCAGGCCAGACTCACCCTCACCTATAACCACAGAGGAAACCTGGCTGTTCACCTCATCAGCCCACTGGGAACTCGCTCCATGCTGCTGGCTCCACGGTAATCATTTAGCAGAAATACATTTGCGTACACTACAGTTCGAAAGTTTGAGGTTGGGAATATTTTGAATGTTTTTGAAAGTCTCTTGTTCTCACTAAGGGTGTATATATTTGACCAAAATACAGTAAAACTCTAATTTTCGGATTTCTGTATTTTCTGACCTCTGAGGGACAATCAATGTGATTTTGTGTAGATGCAATTTTTTTTTTTTCTTCTTTTTTTGTTTACTGATGATTAAAATCTCGCAAGTGGCCTGGGATGCTTCACCCCAAAATAAACATTTTGTCATTAATCATTTGGCCCAGTCATACGTAGTCTTACGCAAGACATACGTCTGAAAAATGTAACTTTTGAACGAACGTGTATTATTGATGCAAGCCAGCATGAACAGAAAATACATTTGATGCACGAGAAAATACTTGTTTCTCAAATTTGTCTGACCATATACAAAAAATCACCCCATTATCTTGATGAAATTTAACTATTTGGATTGTAAATACAAACACAATTCATCTTATCGACGTATTCAGTCTCGTTTAAGCTTCTCACATGTATAGACATCTCTTACTCTCGTGTTCAGGCCTCAGGATAACTCAGCTGAAGGGTTCAACAACTGGGCATTCATGACCACTCACTCCTGGGACGAGGACCCTCGTGGAGAATGGACGCTGGAGATCGAGAATGTGGCTGGACTAAATGATTATGGTACTACATTCAGCTTTTTTTAATCAGTGTTCGTCTAGGTTTTCAGTACAAACTGAAGCATCCTTTTAAAACTAGATAAATTCACTTTAAAAAAAGGAAAATTGCTGGGAAGAAGATAAAAGTCATTTCAGAGAATAAATCTTGAGTCAAGTTAATTTTTCTTACCCCACTGGCAAATTGTTTTTTGTTCGTTTTTCTTCTTGTTTTGAGATTAAATCTCTCTCAATTTTGTTTGATTTATGCTTGAAACAAGAAAATAAACAATTTGCCAGTGGGATTAGAAAAAGTAAACTTAATTTTAAGATATATTCTCTGAAAACAAGTCTAAGTATCTTACATAAATTGCTTCTCAAGTGTATTTATTTAGTTTTAAGGATGTTTAGATACTGTTACTGCAAAACAAGATGAAAAATACTGATTAAGAAAATAATTTCTTATGCTGTGTGAATGTCATTTGTGTTTTTGTTGATGATCAAAGCATCTTTAAAATTCAGCATCATTTCCACAGGCGTTCTTTCTCAGTTCACCCTCATCTTATACGGCACCGGCTCCAGTGCCACAGATCCGTCCATTTCTGATTACACCCGGCCCTCAAACAACAGCTGCAAAACCTTTGACACCCAGCAGATCTGCATCGGTAAGAGACACCATGGACCAAAGGGCATACAAAAAACACACACACAACCCTTAACAGACAAGCTTTTATAGGTGGCAACATTCATGACCATGAGGAAATATTTACACACTCAATAATTCCCTAATTCCCCAAACTCTCTCTGTCATATAGAAGTTTTCATATGTCTCAGTTTGACTGCTGTTGTGCTTATGAATATTAATATATGTTTATAAATATTGCAAAACACTTGAGAGTGATGCCAGAGAGGTTTAAATTAGTTAATCTGTACATTATTAAAGAAGTGGGAAAGTTTTTAAATCCTTAGCCTTTTGATGTGAGGTTGTACCTTCCCAACCTTCAGAGGGCAGTAAACAAACCTTAATTTGTTAATCAAATGCTTAAGTTTATTATTCAAAGTTGCTGTAGAGACTTGATGATGGGTTTCTCTATCATGGCCCCATACTGTGCCTGCAATCAAGGACATACTTTGCTAAAAAAGTTGTTTCACTCGTTTTTCATAAGGTGTTCTTGCAATGTTAGTCTAGGTAGTACTGAATTTAACTAGGTGAATAATTTGTCCCATTTGGACCAAAAATGAGAGCACAACATGAAATGACCTTATTACCTATAATAAATGTACCTGGACTTATTCCAGAAACATTCTCCAGGCAATTATGCAAATGCAAACGTGAATGCTTCGCTCATGTATTGAAAGTGTGCAGACTGTAGCGCATACTTAATGTGTGTTCTTCTAAGGGTGCCGAATAAATACCTTCAAATGTGTGCGCCTTTGTTTTTGACAGGGTACCTAGTTATATAGATGTTGACAGTTTAACTACCCTTAAATTCTACAATGACAGCAGCTCAGCAGACAGGTTATGCTAATGTACGCTATTTGCATGTTATTTTTTAGAAAACAAATGTACTAACATTTTACAGTAGGGTCAACACGCAATGTGTGTATATATATATATATATATTGTGTGTGTGTATGTATAGACATTATATATGCAAAGTCGTTAAGATGTCTGCATCAAAAGAAATTCACAAAAGTGATTTTATGTCCATAGAAAACACATTAAATGTAAGTAAAGTGTCTACTTTTAAGGTTTTTAATACATTTTTGGAGAATAAAATGTCAACATTTGGTTTAAATAATGTTACATTGTCATTCAGTGTAACACAATATTTATGTAAAGATTCTAACAACATGCTTATTCTGACTTAAGCTATTAGTGTAATAGCTACTGAAGCTCCTCATCACCTGTACCATTTCTGTACTCGTTTGATTAGCACCTGTCACTGAGGCAGAGTGTAGTGCACATAAAAAAAAATATATATATATAGCTAATATTTTTATGGACTGACAGCAATAATATATATATATATATATATATTTTTTTTTTTATTTTTTTTACATATACAAAAACCCAACCTTTCTTTGGAGAATAAGAATTTAAAATTGGTGGAAATATTATGATGAAATGAATGTTTTTCTCTAATACACATTGGACACAATTACTTGTACCCTTTTGTTTAATACTTTTTGAAACCTCCATTTACCAAGTTTTCTTCTCTAATATCTGATGAGATTAGAGAACACCTGTGAAAAAAGAGATTAGAGACCATTCCTTCATCCAGAATCACTCCAGACCATTTAGATTCCTAGCTCTATGTTAGTGTTTCTTCTCTTCAGTTCACCTCAGTCATTTTCTACAGGGTTCAGGTCAGAGGATTGGAATGGCCATAGAAGCTTGGTTTTATGCTCAGTGACCCATTTTTGTGTTGTTTTTTAAGTTTGTTTTTGGATTATTGTCCTGTTGGAAGATCCAAATATGACCCATTATAAGATTTCTAATAGAGTCAGTCACCTTTTGATATTTTTATCTGGTATTTGATAGAATCAAAGATGCCATGTGTCCAAACAAGATGTCCAGGACCTCCAGCAGAAATATAGGCCCACAACATCAAAAATACAGCAGTATATTTCATTGTACACATGGGCTACTTTTATCCCTGTGTTCATCAAACCCATCTTAATTGTTCACTGCTAAAGAAATCCTGTTTGAAGTTCCAGTCGTGTCTGGCGATGAATATGCTGGGGATTGTTTTTGGATGAGAACATTTTCTTCTCTTGATTTTCTTACATATATTTTTTTTTCTTGAAACCCTCCCAAACAACGTGATGATGTAGGTGATGTAGATTTTCTCCAGCTGTGGTCTTTGGAGAGTCTTTGGTCATTCAAACTCTCCTTCTGTGCGTTAGAACGATGTAGACACACGTCCTCTTCCAGGCAGATTTGTAACATTTTATGTTAATTGGAAATTCTTAATTATTGCCCTTATGGTGGAAATGAGAATTTTATTTTACTCATAAGAATTTCTTGGGGTATTTGCCCCATTTTCAATTGCTTTAGTTCAATGGAAGGTTAGATTTTTGTTTTTTTTCTTTTTTTTTTTTTTTTTTTTTTTTTAATAAAAGATCAAAAGGATTAATAATGCAGGTTTATTTTCACAGCCTTCTTTGATTATATTTACCAAGGGTCCAAACAATTGTAATCACGTGTGTATTAATATATATATATATATATATATTTGTTTTTTTGTTGTTTTTTTTATTCTCTCTTTCTCCTACTTGTCTCCTGGCATGAATATAGCTGTGATAGTTAAATTATAAATAAACAAAAAAAAGTTTATTACCTATTTCATTTATGTAACAAATGTAAAGTGTTGCCAAAAATTTCATTTCCATATTCACTTTCATCTCACTTTCATCTGAAACAACATTTCTCTTCTGCTGACAAAACCCAGTGCTGCATGAGCTGGAAAAAAACCAATATTAACCAATATTATCCTAGCTCCATCTGTTTCTCTCAAAATTGTCATATTATGAAATTTAAATGTGTTTCAAATGCCTTTTCATGTTCGTTAAAGATTCGTAACATCTGCAATTAAGCTTTCTTATTATCTTTGTTTTCCAGAATGCAGCACAGGTTTCTCTCTTTTCTTGCAAGGCTGCGTGAAGTCCTGCCCTCCCGGCTTTAGCTCTGGGCTGCAGGTGCTCAACTTGTCATTGGACAACTGGGTGGAGCACTCCACCGTACAGGCGTGCCTGCCCTGCCACCCATCCTGCCTGACGTGCTTCGGGTCCGGGGAGAACGAATGTCTGTCCTGTCCCTCCCACAGTCACATAGTGGTCACTTCTTGTTTGCACCAGAACCAGCGAAAATCGCCCAGCATTCCCATGCTCCAACACGAGGTGGAGCCGAACTCAGATAAATCCTTGCACGAGGCCGGCCTATCCTCGAGACTGCCTGTGCTGGTGGCGGTGCTCAGCTGTGCCTTCATCCTGGCCACTTTCGCAGCTGTTTTTGTGCTGCTTCAGCTGCACTCTGGAGCAGCCAGTGCCCCGTTCTGCCGGAGGAAGAAACTGCCGGTGATGGACACGGGTGGAGGAGGGATACGAGTGGGCTTCGGGTTTGGACTCGGCCGGGGGAAAGTGTCATACCGGGGGATCCCCACTGTGTGGGGGGACGAGGACACGGCGGGAGGGATGAACTCTGAGTCAGACAGTGAAGAGCTGGAGTATCACAGCGAAAAGACCGCTTTTATACGGACTCAGAGTGCTCTTTAGTGCCCCACATAGGTTTGGGTTTTTTAAATGTGTCTTCCTTTTACTGGGATACAGAATTAGTCTGCACTACTCAGACTTATAGATCCACTGCGAAGTGTGTGTGTGTAAGAGAGAGAGAATGCTATAATAGTGTAGCTGCGGTTTGACGAGTTTGACCCGAATGCGATTAAACCCAGGACATCTCCGCTGCGCTGAATGATTCCCTTTATTTTCACTTTTATTTGTCTTAGTGGTCTAGCTCTAATGCCCTGAGATTTGAACCACTAAACAGGATCAATATCATCAGTGTGTGTGTGTTTGAGCGCGTGAAGGCTTTGAGTAACTTTAAGTGACTTTGTAACACAACAAAAGGGCTGTAATTTGTTCCAGTCAACTTTTATTAAAAGTTCGGACTGTTTTATGCACAAAACTTCTTGCACTTCTCTAACTTCCATTGCCATTGCATCACTCATCATTTGTGCGATAAGTCCTTGCACCCTGACAATAAAGTCTGCGTTCTGCTTTCTTTGCTAGTCAAAGGCAGCTCCGGGACATTCCCACTGATTCGATCAGGGACGATTTAACTGTGCATAATTTCTGTTGCAACAGCGATGTAGCAACAGCATCAGCAAAGTGAACCATAACAGCATGGAATTAGATAACACACAAACCTCTGTCTGCTAAGAGCCTCCGGCATGGATTCAGAACAGTGGGAATCACAGACAAACAAGAGATCGAAATGCTGAAGTGAAACGCAGCTCGATGTGCAGAGATCTTATCTGTCGGTCAAGCAAGATACACTACTGTCTTAGGTTGATTTTAAGACTTCTGGATCATAGACCTCAAATTTATTCTTTTTTTAATGTCATAAAAATAACTTGACTAGACCATTTAGGTTCGTTTTGTCTCCTCCGCCTCTGAGCTAATTAGCACGTACCTTAACAAATGACTCCGAGAACTTTCATTATGGGTTTTCAATAGTAGTGTTTGAACAAAAAGAAAACTTTGTCCCAGAGGTTATTTTATCGATTTCCACATCGGAGTTTGACTTCAAAACTTGTCTGTGCTAACACAAAAGGGGCCTCTAGAGGAAATGTGTCATATATTTCCCAAAAGGTCAGAGTCCGCTCTGAGACATGAATTCAACTGCTATTTGTGGAGCTCTGGTTGGGTCGTTTTTTTTATAGTCATGTGACATTTGAGTGGTACAAAGATAAAACGGAAAACTAGATACTAAATAAAACTTTAGTAATTTAGTAATTAGTAATTTAAATTAATTTAATTTAAGTATAATTTAGTAATAATACTAAATAAAAAGTTCAGTATAATTAGATGTTTAATTATATTTATCATCCATACTTACTGGAGTTTTATGAAGTGTCAGTATATCCTCTGTATTACCAAAGGTGTCATCACTTTGTGCTTGAGCCACTACAGAATCAATCTGCCATGGATGAATGTTTCCGCTAAGCTTGTCACAATGCATTTTGGGATTATCTTATACATGCTGAACGCTGGCTTAGAGTGATGTGTCTTAGAGGGCAGCATGATGTTGCTAACGGTCTTTTGTATCACTGAAAAATATCTATGATGCCTTAAAATGTGGACTCATTAGATGTATGCCATTCTCAGCTATATCAGCATTTGGAAAAAACACAATGAGCGCGATTCATTAAAACACATCTTTCAGCATTGCATTAAAGCATTTAACAGTTTTGTGTCTGCTGTCAATACTGCAGTCATTAAATTAATTACAAACATCTGTTGCATTCGTATTTATTTAATGCTATTTAAAAGTACTTGAATATCTGTTGAAACGTTTGGTTTTTATTGATGCCAATTTGCCCTAATTCGCACAGAGAAATGCACCGCCGGTCTAAATTAATAACGCACACATTATGCACTTCTCTACATGAGGCGTGCAGTGGGCGATCATCAATATTTCATGTGTACTTTATAGGATGGCCTAAACTTTCCATGTTTCCATGACGGTGGAGGAAAACTTACACGCACTGTTTTTCGTTCCAGCTCCCAGAAGAGGGAGGAGAGAACTAGTTTATGGAAATGGCACATTTAAAATGCTTTCCATAATTAGTTCAGCTGGGAGGAACGGGATCTCATATTCGGCGCTGGAAGCTTTTGCCTACTTGGCATTATAAGTGAGACTGAGGTTGCTACATACATACTAATTGAGCAACGAGACAGAAATATGGATGTCCGGCTGCTGGCGAGAGAGCGGTGTCACGTTGTTCCTCATCTTCGCTGCTCTTCTGAGGGAATATTGGAAATGTATTTCCCTCACTCCCATTGATTTGCCATGCGACTGCCGATGTAACAAGCTTGTCTTTGACTAATAGTATAAGAATCAGTGCTGCCGTCAGTTGTATTTTTACTTCAAGCACTGCTGAGCGCACCTTAATATCCTTTTTAGATGTTCCACAAACGTTTAATAGGTTTTATCAGACTCGTTAATGGAGAGGCGCAGATCTTCTGTTCCTGCGAGACGAGGCACTATTTCTGTTTTTTTGAAATGATTCTATTAGGGTGAGTTCAGCGTGATGTAATGTGTTTGTCATGTTATTTCAGCAAAGGTTCAACGTGCTCTTTGGAGGTAGAAAAGAAAAAGTTGCTGACATTCAGAACGAGTAGGTGGTGCCAGATTGTTTGAACTGAAGCACGACTTGCATCCGAAGTGAAATACAAGGAATTTCAGAGCTGTGTGAAGATGTTTATTCAACACTTCAATGAGCATATCAGATGAGTTGCTATTGAGCTTGGCTTAATTTTGCAATAAGCATATCGTTTATTCACTCACAAATAGGCTTTGATCTTATTTCAGTGAAAAGTCTGTTCCAAACCGGGTTTTAAAACCTTTAGAGCACATAAGGTGGTGTGAACAATGTTCTTGCTTCTCTTTTCTATGGAATGAATATAAGAGCTGTCAAGCTCCAGAAATAAAGTGTTATAGAACATCTTCATGTGACTCCTGTGCTGTATTCTGAAGCTATAGGACATATTTAGGTAAGGTATAAAGGGGAATTTCAAAGCGTCACTCACACCAAACATGACAAATATACCCAGTTAAAGGGTCAGTTCACCCAGTAATTACATTTCTGTCATTAATTACTCACTACAATAACTATAAATCAATTGACACCAATAAATGGGAGCGGTTTTTTATAAGTGTGTTAAAGGGATAGTTCACCCAAAAATTGTAATTCTGTCATGTTGTTACAAACCCATTCATCTAGGGAACACAAGTTGAGATATTTTTGGATGAAATCTGAGAGCTTTTTGACCCTCCCATAGACAGCAATGCAAAGACAGTGTTAAAACAGTCCATGTGATCAAACATTATTTTATGAAGCTACACAAATATTTTTTGTGTACAATTTATTCACTTTCATGTTAGTCTTTCACATGCGTTCACAAAAGTACCATGATGCATACATGTGCTGCTGACACAGGAGCTGCCATTCTGACGTTTATCTGTATCTTCTGGTTCAAATAAGTAAGGTTGGGCAAAAAAAATTGCAGGTCTTCCTCTCTGTCGAAATCTTCAGACATGTCTATGAAGACATACAGTGTTAATGTAATGTTCTACGTCATGGAAGAGAAACGGTTGAATAAAGTCATTATTTGTTTGTGTTTTCTTTGTGTATAAAAAGTATCCTCATAGCTTTATAAAATGATGGTTGAACCACTGTCACATGGACTATTTTAACAATGTCCTTACTACCTTTTTGGGTCTTGAACATGTCAGTTGCATTGCTGCCTATGCAGGGTCAGAAAGTTCTTGGATTCCTAAGATGAATGAAGGTCTTATGGGTTTGGAACGACGTGAGGGTGAGTAATAGTGACAATTTTCATTTTTTGGTGAACTCACTTTAACACAATTATAAAAAGAGTTACCATCCATTGGTGTTGATTGATTATGTAGTTATCCTTGGTGTGAATGAACATCAAGGCTTATTTACACCAGTGACAATAACTAACTACAAATTATTAACGTTCATTCTAATCGAGAATAGGGAGTCCACACAACATTAACAGAAATGTCACATTGGAATACATTTCAGAATTGTTTTTTTTTTTTAACAAAAGCATTGACAGCCAGTCAGAATCCCCCAGCTTCAAAGAGCTCAAGCACTGGCAGATGACACAACTGCAGTGTGTGTTTATAGTAAGCAGACAAAACTGCTGTATGCGTAGGGTTCTTGGTGTGAATGGCCTTTAGTCTCGGTTACAGAAAATCTCTCAAAATTCATGCACACTTTCAAAATGTGTTTGTTTGAGACATGCAAGAACCAATCACTGACATCAAACACCTTTGTGTCATTTTTGAACATGCAAAATTAATTCCAGAACAGAGTCAGAGGACAGTTTATAATGTCTCGCATTTTTCAGAGAATGCTTCAGAATACAGCAAACGACTAATAGGAACTACTTTCTGGAGTTTTTGCTCATTTTCAAAGCTTTACAGCCTATAGACATTATATGGGAAAAGTGCAGCCAGGACATTCTTCAGAGCTTCTCATTTTACTCTCCCCCTTTTGATCAACATGAGGGCGAGTATAACTGACAGCATTTTCATTCCTGCCTCAACTAATCCCTCAAAAACGTCTCCATCTCTATCAGCGCCTCTGTCATCTTATTAAAGTCCTCAGCGGCGAGATTGAGTTTTATTGCCGTCTCAGCCCTCAGACTTATTAAGAAGAATGGCCTCTTTCTCAAACGCCTGGGCTCAGGGAGCAAGCCGCCCTTTTAGCAAACAAACCCGTCTGCTGCGGAGGAAACCGAATCTGGTCTCAGCGGAGCGTGAAAGGGCATCAAAAAAAAACAAAACATACAAACAAACAAAAAAAAAGGCCAATCTGACTTCAGTAGACCTGTCAGCACTGTGAGAGGACAGAGGTATTTCCAGTTCTCTCCAAAGGCTGTCTGGTAAATCAGTACTCGATATCCCGGCTCTCACTGAGAATGTTTAGATATAAAAAGCATCTCTTGTGAGCTTTTGTTAACTGAACTCAACATTTCACACCCCACACCTCACGCTCGAGCCACATTAAATGCAGACAACTCCCTACTGCCCCCTGTCTGTGCTTCAGAGCACAACAGCAAAGCTTCAAGACACATGACGACAATAGAAAACCAATTACAATTTTTTTTCCCATGTGTGATCTTTATTATACGTCCACTTTAATGTCTTTGCATTTGCTTTTACGAGTCATTTTTATGAACGCGCTCAATATCAATCCAAAACCAGAAAATAAAAAAAGAAACGACAACAAAAGAATAAATTAACCTCTCAATTCACTGCCATTTGTTCAGAAAAACATAAAACATCATTTCCATCTCAGAACACACAACAAATAAAGGACATCCAACAAAGAGATCTGTCAGTATGGAAAGCGTACGCACAGGAAAAACAAGCATGGAAATGAATCAGACCGAATTACAGGAGCAAGCATGCGCTACGTTGGGTGCCAGAATGTGTTCCAAAGCAATCCGACAGACGTTTGGCACTCCATACTCAGAGTTCCTCCTGCGGGGAATTATCTTCCTGATAGGGCGGTACTCCGGAACTTGATTAGCTGGAGAAGCCGGCTGATGGCCTGACTGATGCAAATGGATGTGGGCGCACTACAGAGAGATAATCAGGCATGGAGTTGGAAGTCAGAAGTGAGAATATTTTTTCTGTAATTTAACATTTTCCCAGGGGAGACAAACGGAGGTGAGACACAAGACGACACGACATGTTGACAGACAGACAGCATTCTCATGTTCAGAATTGTCCAATTCAAGCAAACCGAGGTGACAGACAAAAAGCCAGAAGGGACAACTGAGATGGCTCTGCTACACATTACAGATGGGTTTCCTACAGCGAGATAAGGCCTAAATGCGTTTTTGTGTGTTGAAATTGGCTAAATCTGAGCACGGAAACCGGTCGCTATCTGCACTACAATCGGACACGAGTTCTGTTTACCTGAAAATACTGCGATATATCAAGCGAATATGTCGAGGACTAACCTGATCTAGGTCTTAAAATAAGACCATCTCTGCTTATCTGTTCCCGAACTGCGTTTAAATACGGCTCAAACCTGCATATTATATGACAAAGTATAAATGCACATTCTGCGGCTTGTTACTACGCCAGACAAGTTAAAAATGGTACAAATAACAAAAATGTGGTGCGGATTATCCACAGCTAGCTTATTAAGAAGCAGCTTTATTTATTTATTTATTAACAGAAGATACGGTGGATAAAGATTGTAAACGTCAGCTCTCGATTTGAGCCCGACCAATGAAAGAGCCAGCCGAGGACCAGACCGATGCGGGATCACGGACGTCTTCTTCTGTCAGCGAAGCGTCGTGAGCCATTCTGAAAGAAAGAGATCTTTAAATGCCGCGTCTGTTACAGCACTGACAGCTTTCGCAGGCCAAGCTGGGTGATTGACATTCATAGAAAAAAAAATTATGAATAAAAAAACAACATGCGGTCGCAGAGCGTAGGCAGAACCGTCCACAGCGGAGATAAAGAAATAAAAGAACTGCGTGAGCTCAAACGACAATGACACGGATTCAAGCGTAGCTTCCAAGGCCTTAGGAATAGAAAACAAATAAAATGGAGAAACAAAGCTTCGCGTATTGCACCGAGTCCCACAATTTTGTATAGATGCAGTTGTGTGTGTAGTTTTTGGGATATTTACATACAGTACGAACTCCAGGGATGAACGAATGAATGAGAAACTGTCAGCAGTTCCAGCCAAAGACAAAAGGAGGAAAAAACAGCTTTAAAAAACACAACGGTCGGCACTGCTGGAATAAAAAGATGTTCACCGATTAGCGCTCTGCTTGATAAAATCTCTGAAAAGAAAAAAGTAAAAACGCACACGGACATTCTTATCTCAGCGCCCGGGCCGGCTACCAAATCTGACTTTGGCTGGAACGTTCTCATCCTCGAGTCTTTATTTCCTATTTCGCAAGGGTTTAGTTAGCGCCTTCGTGTTGATTCGGATACATTGAGTCTGGATAAACAATCTCCAAAAGAGTCCTCTGCTCATCCAGCTGTGGTTCTCTGCTTTAGCACAGGCTCCAAGGGTCCACACGGAGAGCCCGGTTCTGGTGCAACACGGTTCTAGCACAGCTTGAGCTTGTAGGCGGAGATCTCCATTGGCTCCAGATTGATGGAGGAGTCGTTAGAGAGCGGAGGCTGAGAGTGCATCAGAGACAGAGACATGGGCTGCAGGAGCTGAAGATCTAGCCCACGGAACAGCCCAGAAATGGAGAGCTGGGAAGACAGATCAGAGACTCAGATTCAGAATGATTAAAAATAGACTTTATCAGACCTACATGCATCCACACAGTGTAGACCTGTTGAAATGAAGTGAAACGCAAAGGTATCAAATGCTCACTTCATAGAAAGATGAAGTAATAGTATAGTAATACTTTTAAATCAATGTCAAAAGAAAAAAAAAGTAAGATACATAATTATATATTGTATTCAAATATGTATAATATTAGCTAATATTACTAAGAAATATAAAAAAACCTAAATAATATATAATTGGGTAATCATAGGTATTGGTATAGTTTATTAAGGATTCATTTTATTTTAATTTCCCTCTTAATTTTTTGATGTGTATATGTACAGTATATACACAAAAATGGGTGTTTATTGTTTATGGGTGTATATTTGCACAGTTCACAGTATTATTAAAAACAATAATAGCATATAAATAACGCTAGAACATTTTAACACTATAAATATTTTACAAATTAATAAATATTAGTGGTGTCAAACAATCACATCCAAAATAAAGGTTGTCACACTCATAATATGTTTATACTCTGTGTATTTATTATGTATGTATTGTATATTTAAATACAGTATTTATTTTTTTAAATATTTGCATATTTACATGAATGTAATTGATTTATTATACAATGTATATTTTAAATGTATAAACATTTTTCTTAAATATATAAATGCATGTGTGTGTGTGTGTGTATTTACATATCCATAATAAATTACACAGTACACACACGTAAACAAAAAAACTATTATATTAAAAAATATATTTATATATATTATATTTCACAATGAACCATGTGACAGTGCTAATATATATATACACACACACACATAAATTAAAAAAAATAAAAAAATAAACATGACAATTTTAAGTGTTATTAGTAAATGTTTTTTTCTAAGTCAAGACACTGACCTGGCCCTGTGTGGTGGTGCAGTTAAAACCAGGGTTCTGGGCCTCCAGACCACAATCCAGGCCCAGTCGATGGAGGAGCAGAGCCGTGAAGGGAGATGGAGAGTGAGTGTCCTGCTGGGGAAAAAAATGATACCAAATAAATGCCAGTGAAAATAAATCCCCTCAAACACACCCAATAAACCCACCAGACCACAAGATCTCAAACACTTCAAATGTGAAAGTTTTTTTTTCCCCATTTACGAACTCAAAGTCCTCATCAGTTTCACAGCAGGTGAAATCAATACGGACACACATTTTTTTCCCAGGGCTATCATTTACCGGGTTCTGGATGCTCCTGAGGTTCAGCAGGTGGAAGTCGCAGGGCAGGGTGCCAGCCAATGGGGCGAAGGTACGCATGGGCGGCACGCCGTGTTTCCTGGGCAACACGGGCAGTGCCAGCACCTCATGGTTCAGGATGGTGGAGGTCATGTGACCAAGCAGCGATGGGAAGCTGACTGGTCTGCTGTCCACCGGCTGGAAGATACAGACATGTATCAGGTAACTTTTTAGGGTCACTGTTGAGATGAGCTCAACACAGATTCTACCTCTACATGCTACTGATCTACAGCCCGTTATCATGTGAAAGGTTTGGGGCCACGGCAGCACAGGTAGAGATAGCAGACAGGAAACGACCTTTGGCCTTTTAATCTAGGTGGAAACCTGTCGCTTGTTGCTATGGTAACAAGCTGAACTAGGGCTCCACAAAACTGCTACGGCGCTACTCTCCACCACTGCAATAATGTTACCTCTTCCTGGCCGTCTCCTAAAATACCAGCAATGATTTTATTTATCATGTTGGTGACTCTGGCATAAGAGCCAGCAGGCTGTGTGCATGAGGAGAGAAAGACAGGATGATAAGTGATGGACAGACAGGTGTAAAAAGAGTGAAATGTATAAGAGGTGCATGATGAACAAGAATGAAAAAACACAAGGGGGCGCTTTGTTAATATATGTTAATAACGTAAACAAAAACTTTTATTTTGGATGCGATTAATCACGATTAATTATTTGGTTTGACTAATTAATATATATATGTGTGTGTGTGTGTATATATATATATATATATATATATATATATATATAGGAATAATTTTATTATTAATATATACTTAATATTACATTTGTTATACATAATATATAGTGTTCAATATAGGACACTGTATTATTTATAATCTTTCAGGAGACTGCATGATTAAAATAAAAATATATATTATTTAAATCAGTCTGAGCCATGTGTAAAAACTCTGAAGCCCATTATCTATTATTACACACTTGCCAGCTTTTAGACTGGCTGGATTGAGAATGATACTGTCCCTAGAGCCTTCACAAGACTCTCATGAGTAACAATAGAGAGCCCCCTACAGGACGCTGGGTGCAATGAGCATTTACATCCCGCTCCTGCTGCTACAGGACACCTATATTTTGGTATGCATAACAGAATCCCTCATGTGAAGCTGAAATTGCAGGCTCCAATCAGATTAATCAACTGCTATGATTTTCGCCAGTCAGGGTATGCAGGGTTTTATCAGTCAGCCAGGAAATAAAATTGTATTAAAATCGTAGCAGACTGCACTTCCGAGAAAATTCTAGTCATGGGTTGTCTCATCTAATACTTAAAATATTTTGAATTTAGCGTGAGGCATCCAGTAGCATGTAAATTATGCTCTGCTTAAAGTTTCTACTTTTATTATTATTATAATAATATGGGGAAAATAAATAAGATGTACCCCACCCACAATATTTTTATAATAATAATCATTATAATTAATAATAACAATTCAGAATAATTATTTTATCATGTTTAACTGAACTGAATAGTTTAATTTAATTCAATTTAATTTAATTCAATTTGTATAACAGACGTAATAATTTCCATACTGTTAAGCAATCTGACATGTAATGCATCTTAAAAAGGCAGTTCAGAAAAATGCACTAATCTCAAGTCTGAAGAACAAATAGTCTTGGTTTTTGTGATTATTAAAACTAATTTAGAGTTAATTATTATTGAGACTTTTTTTAAAAAAAATGTAGTTCACTCCCAAAATGATTTTACTATAAAATAATTTTATTTTAATTTAATTTAATTATTTTGTTGTTGTTTTAGTCATGTAATAGTAGTGTATTTATTATTAATATTATTATTATTATATCACCATTACAGAAAAAAAATCTAATATGTCTTTTAATTTAAATATTTAATTTAATTTATGTGATTTATTAAGCAAGCAGTTTTTAGAATAAGCATTTACATATCAGAAGTTTGTTTTTGTTTTGTCTGAATCTAATTCTTACAATATATTTACTTTTTTTAGGCACTCAGTAGCAAGTGACCTCTGCTTAGGGTTAGGGCTGTGTTCATTTGTAGTTTAATTATTATTAATACAAATTTTAAATTGCATATTTAATTGATTTACCTGTTTGACCGCCTCTTCCCTTCTAAGTAGTCAGATTAAGCATGTACTAATCAAAAGTCTGAGTCTGAGTTTGACTTTGGTTTAGTTTATTTGTATCCCCGTCCAGTCAGAACCCACCTTTGCACTGCTGCTCCTCCTCTCCAGCAGAAGACGGAAGCGATTGGCCGTTCGTTTGTTATCCTTTAGGCCCTGCCCCAGACCCCTGTTATCGTCTTGCATCAGTCTGCGGTCCAGGATCACCTCCAGCTGACCTGCAGAGAATGGAAAGAGTGTACGAGGGAGGGATGAAGAGGGAGAAGACGGTAAAAGCACAGAGCGAGGCAAAGCATTAGGCAGTACACTCACTTCATCTTCATTATTGGATACATTGCATCAAATCAATACAGAACCAGAGCACAGTGTCCCACTGTTAGTGTTTTCCTCCTCCCTACCGTCTCAGTCCCTGATTCATGTTTCATCCTGCTAAGAAACTGCTATAAACCTAAAAAGTACCGGTCCTCTGGTATCAAGTCGATACTGAAATAAAAACAGTATAACGAGGAGAGTTTTTCTCTGTATTGTCAGCTCAATTTGGTACACAGGTGAAAAAAGTTTGATTCCCACTACAGTAATGCTTAGCTCATGAATATGAATTAGGACATGCTTTTTTTTTCTCTTAGTAACCTTCCTGAAGCATCTAGTCACATAACAATATAATAAGCCAATTAGTCAATGCAGTTAAAGTATGTGTAAATAATAATAAAATAGTGTGTTTAATGGCATTAAAAAAAAACTGACATTCAATTTTGCAATAAAATTTGTATTTAGAAATAAATAAATAAAAAAAGAAAAGAAAAATCAATTTGTATAAAAATGTAATTAAAAAAAAAAAAACGAAACTGCCCAATAACCTGATTTAATTCCAATGTAGTAAAATATAAATAAATAAATTATATATAATACACTTATATAAAATATATAAATAAATCATGTAACCAAATTAATATTAGTAAGTCAAATAAATTTTTTATGTAAATAACATCCAATTAAACATACAAAAACTAAAATGCAAATAAACAGTAACAAAATTACAAAAAAAAAAAAAGTATAAAAATGTAATTAAATTTAATTTTTTATTTTTTTTAACTATTACTGACCAATAACCAATATGGTATAATTATATTGTGCAAGAATTTTTACTGATGCAATTTAGTTTAAAAAAAACTTAATATAAAATACATAAATAAATCACATTGCCAAATAAAAACGTTGTATGTAAATAGCATATGTATAACATCCGCTTAAAAGAAGTGTGTTTAATTGCATTTTAATTTTTGGACTAAAATAAAAATAATATTTTTTTTATTTTTTTTTTAATCAAATTTCTAATTTTGGATGTTATTTATGTAAACCTAAAACACTATATGTAACCCTACTTTTTATTTGGCTTCTTAATATTAATTTCGGTCAGTAGTATTCTTTTTCCATTTTTTTTTTTTAATTGTAACAAATAATAATTTGTTGCAAAAGCTAAAATGCCATTAAACACGCTACTTTTTACATAAACCTCAGCCAATATGGTCTAATTATACCAAATTAATATTTATAAGCCAAATACAAACTCTATTTTACATGCTATATTTTAAAGTGTAAATAACATTTAAAACCAGTTAAAAAATACATTTGTACCACTGGCTAAATAAAAAACAGATTTGACATCAACACTACTGCAGTATCAGTATTTGTGAACCCCACTCACCGCTGGCCAGGCTGCTGACGCCCAGTGCCTGGGCCGTGTGGAGCGTGAGCCGGTATTGGCTGTCCTGAATATATGCCATGGCAGGCATTGGGTAGAAATTAGCCTGCAGTGGAAGTTTCTGGAAGTACCGGCGAGGCTGGATCTGGAAAAACACAGAGCATTAGCTTGATTATCTGGCCACAGAGTAATCTGAGTCTAGCACGAACAGTGGTGAACGTTTACTCCATGCTGATTGCGCAAATAAAACCAAGACTACTTCAAAGACTCAGAGCAACAAAACAGCAGCTTGATGAACCCGTGTACTTCACCTGGAAGCCGTTGAGGTCTGTGTAGAACGTATCTCCGCTCTGAATGTCGGTAACCAGCCTCATGGCCAGCTCTTTGTTATTCTGATCTCTGATGTCCACCATAGTAGTGATGTCCAGAGAAAGACCATCAACTCCTGAAGTGACATGTCAGGAATAACTGATCAGACAGGGCGAGATGTCCTCACACGATGGTGTTTATGTGCGAGACAGATGGACGGAGGGGGTACCTGGAACATTATGAATGCGGACCGTCTGCTGGAAGTGTTGATAATGTGCCACAACCTCGGCGAAGAGAGGCCCTTCCACCACACGCACCACAGGGGCTTCTCTATGAGAATACGGCTGAGAGCAAGCAGAAAGGAAGGTGTTAATTGTTTGGTAAAATTGCTTTTCTTCTCCAGTCAAGACTACCGGACACTACCTTGGCATTTCCATCAGGCAGGAAGAGATAGGCCCCGCTCTTGTCCTTGGAGGGTCGAGTGCCATATGTGAAGAACTGAATCTGTACCCTCACCTCCTGGGGATCGTCTTTACGTCGAATGCTCTGATGAAGAAAAAAGCGTGGCGAAAGAGAGAGAGAGAATTAATCATTGTAGACTTATCTGCTGACTCAAACTCTAAAAGAGGACACAACAGCATATGTACTACAAAAATAGGACAGGGATACGTTTCGTTTCTTTTGGCAATAATAAGGAAAATAAATAAATAAACACTTGTCCAGATGACTGAACATAAAAATAGACTGCTGATGTCATAGCTCGTTTTTTATTAGCATGAAATATTTGCTCAGTGGAGTTGATTTTCTGCATTTTTCAGGGCTTTTTTTTCTTCTTCCTCTAAGAGGGCAATCTGCCTAGTGGTGCACATATGTGACCCTGGAGCACAAAACTAATTTTAATTTGCTGGGCATTTGTAGCGATAGCCAAAAATACACTGCATGCGTCAAAAATATTGATAAGATGTCATGCCATAAATCATTACGTTAAATAAAGATCATGTTCTGTGATATTTTCTAATATTCCTACCATACATACATCAAAACTTAATTTTTGATTAGTAATATGCATTGGTAAGAATATAATTTGGACAACTTTAAAGGCCATTTTCTCAATATTTGGATTTTTTAGTTGGAGCTGTATTTAGATGTATAAATCTCAATTTCAAAAAATTGCCCCTTATGACTGGTTTTGTGAAACAGGGTTGTTTTTTTTTTGTTGTTGTTGTTGTTTTTTTAGACAGAATTATAATATTGGCCATAACATGAAGTATAATTAAATATATATATATATATATATATATATATATATATAATTATTTTTTTTTTATCTAAAATTTTTAAAATTATAAGTTACAAGTATATTATAATATAAAAAATTTGACATTTATTGTA
>JAUMHE010000085.1:4468375-4486843 GCA_032359235.1 Enteromius mattozi | reverse complement strand
ATATACACTGCCATTCAGAAGTTTGGGATAATTGAAACTTGAAAAATGTTTTTTTTGAAGAAGAAGAAGAAAAAGTCTCTTATGCTCATCACAGCTGCATTTATTTGAACAACAGTACAGAAAAAACAGTAATATCGCAAAATGTTATTACAATTTATTACAATATAAAATAATGTTTTTTATTAATATCCTTACAATTTTTTTAACATTTATTCCTGTGATGCAAAGCTGAATTTTCAGCACCATTACTATTTTCAGGATTTTTATGATGAATAAAAAGTTAAAAATCTTTTCTAACAATATAAATCTTTGCTATCACTTCTTATCAATTTCATCTTAATGAATTAATTTCTTTCAAAATAAGAAAGAATTAAAATATAATGACCCCAAACATTTTGAACTGTAGGATATATTGTTAGAAATATTTATATTTTAAAGAAATGCTCTTCTTTTTATTCATCAAAGAATCCTGAAAAAATCATCTCAGGTTATCTCATTATTTTACATCACAATATTTTACAATATTACATATTATTATACAAAATACATATTAAACAAAAACTAACTAAAAAAACAATAAATTAATAAAACTTTAAGTAATATTAAAATGGAAAATATTTTTAAAAATCTTAATAAAATCTCTAATAGTTTCTTAATGATAAAGTAAAATAAAATAACAGTGTATGAAAAGAAATGGTGATATGAAAAATAATGATATGAGAACACTGCATGCCTATGCAGTCGATTTCCTTGGAAAACAAAACTGAACATTTATTTATTTAAAAAAAAAAAACAAATTCTAGACATTTCTATGGCTTTCTTGGGTTATAACGAAACTGAAATTGCATCAATTTTTTAAATGTCTTGTATGTGTTGCAGAACCCTCCCGTGAATTGCGTTCCATGTTGCGTCATCTAATTGACATGCTTCCTGCATCCAGTGTGTCTGGAGCAGGACGTGACAGCGCCATCAACCTGCTGGTCAAACAGGTGCCACGAAAATCCCTGAAAAACCCAGACAACTCTCTCACCCTGTGGGTCATCGACCAGGGTACGTCTGACAGGCTTTGATCTCCTCGAGACAGGTCTTCCCTGTGTGACATCAGGGATGTTAAAAATCCTGAAAAGGTCATTTGATGCCTTATTTGGTACTTTTCTTTAGGGCTGAAGAAGATTCTAGAAGTAGCAGGAACTGTCCCCGAGAACGAAGGTGGGCCGCTGCTCACGGACAACACTTCCATGAGCTGCTCCGTTCTGCTTAATAAGCTTTACGATGACCTGAAGACCGATAAAGAGAGGGAAAACTTCAACAAGCTCTGCGAGGAATATGTCCAGTAAGTTATATATAGGCAGAATTGTAAGAGATAAACTCAGAATTGTGAGGAAATTTTTTTCTTTTCTTCTTACAGGTATCACTTTGGCAGCCCAGATATGGAGCGCAAACTACGAGCGATACAGACGGTCTCTGTCCTGCTGCAGGGTCCCAGTGATGTGGGAAATCGCACCCTGGAGCTGAGTGGTATCATGGATGCTGTTATTTCTCTTTGTGCTTCTGAAAACATCACTCAGCAGCAGGTGGCAGTGGAGGCGCTCATTCACGCCGCCGGAAAAGCCAAGAGAGCGTCCTTCATCACAGCCAATGGCGTGGCTTTACTGAAAGACCTGTACAAGAAGAGCGAAAATGACCGGATACGTGTGCGAGCATTGGTGGTGAGTGTTCAGACTCAAAGAATCTACTATTTGAGAGATTTAGCTTTTTTTTTTTCTCAGTTGTGTATGTTTGACGTGTGTTTTGTAGGGGTTGTGCAAGCTTGGCTCGGCTGGAGGCACCGATTTCAGCATGAAGCAGTTTGCAGAAGGTTCAACACTTAAACTCGCCAAGCAGTGCAGGAAGTACGTTTTGAGCTTTGTGAATAGAACAATTTGGTGTTGGCAAACAGTGATGATGATTTTTGTAGGCAGAGCCTATCAGGTGGCAGAAAATGACAGTTTGTAAGAGAAGGGTTTTTATACTAATGCTAGGAGGCTGAAAAAGATTTAGCAAAATGTTTTTTGTGAGATACTAAAATGAACATATTATCTTTATATGTTTAAGAATTTTTTTTTATAATAAAAAATATATTATTATTAATCTATTATTTTATTTATTATGTTTTGCGAATATTATGTAAGTTATTTTAACTATTAATGTACAATTTTATTTTTTTATTAGTTAAATATTTACTATTTAAAAATAATTTGATTCATTAATTTATATATTATTTATTAATATTCATTACTAAAATGTTGTTAATATATTACATATGGTTTTATATATTTGCATTGATATAGCATATTACAGATTAAAAGATAAAATAACAAATATTTTATTTGTATATTTAATACATTATTTAATTTATACATTTATATAAAATGTATGTTATTATTACTTCAAAATATATCATTATCTTTTTAAAATATAACAATATGTAATATCTATTGATTGATGATACATCTTTATAATGCCAATATAAAATGCCTTGTAAACATTACACATTATTTACACATCAAAATATATTTCTTCCCAAATTTTAATGCCTATATATTTTTGCCTAATATTTTAAGAAACAGGTTAGTCACGAGGGGATCATCATATATGTGTAGTTTTTATAAATAAACACTCTGCTCATGTTCAGCTGTTATTCATATGCTGTACAGTAACATTCAAACCTATGCAGATGTCTTAATTTTACCCTTTTAATTTTGCAGCTGCAGCAAAAGCAGTTTTTATATGGATTTGCATATGTAAAGCAGAGCTCTTTAGAGAAGCAAAACGATCTATAATTGCAAATGTGCACATGCAGGTGGCCTTCAGCTGTCTTTCTTTCCCAGGTGGCTCTGCAACGAAGCTCTTCCCCCAACATCTCGACGATGGGCTATCGAGGGTCTAGCCTACCTCACGCTGGACGCTGATGTGAAAGAGGACCTGGTGGAGGACAAGAAAGCCCTTCAAGCCATGTTTGAGCTGGCTAAGGTATCCCTTTTCCCTCTGTTTTGAAGATTGCCCGTAATGCTAATCATTGACATCTTCGCAATCGCAACTCCCTCGTGTTCTTATTTTCTTTGCAGTCTGAAGACAAAACTGTGTTGTATGCAGTCGGATCGACGCTGGTTAACTGCACCAACAGCTATGATGTTGAGAAGCCAGACCCTCAGATGGTGGAACTAGCTAAATATGCTAAACAGCACGTACCCGAGGAGCATCCGAAGGTAAATAAGACAAATACGATGCTGAAAATAAAGTATTTTATCTGTTCATGGATCTTATGTCATTTCAAACCTCTGTCGCTTTCTTGTTATCTGAAGAACACAAAAGAAGATGTTTAGCTGAGTGTTCATGCTGCTCTTTGAAAGCACAGTTTCGTAAATGTAGTGCATATGACTTATTGGCATCTTCTGAAGCCACGCTTTAGTTTTGTGTGAAAATGGACTAAAAATTCAATAATTAATTGCTCTTTTCTGCCCTTTTGTTATGGAAAAAAAAAGTCACAGGGGTTTGAAATCACATGGGGCTGAATAAATTCTTTATATTACAGTAATCTCTCATCATGTTTTGATGTAGGATGCCCAGTCGTTTGTAGAGAAGAGAGTGGTGAAGCTCTTGGAGGCCGGGGTGGTGTCAGCGTTGGTTTGTATGGTGAAACAAGAAAGTCCCGCCCTCACAGAAGCCTGCAGAGAGTGTATCGCCAGGTCTGCTTTCAGTTTGATCACATCTAGAAATATTCAGAAGCAAAATTAGAAAAATTCTGGTCAAATTCAAAGGCTGCCACTGCTAAAGTCATTTATCTGCACTCGGGTTTTGGCCCTTTCCCACTGCTGGCACAACTACTGTCCCCAATTCAGATTAAACCTTGGATCAATTTGTTCCATCAGGGGAGATTGTTTGAAAATGGATTTCAGTGAGCAAAATGGCCCCTTTATCAGATTAAATCAATTCTCTGTTCCTTGACAGGGTGATTTTGGCTCTGGTGGAGAGACAGGAGGACAGAGGGTTAGTTGTGGCACAAGGAGGAGGAAAAGTAAGTATATTCTTTATCTTGCCTGCTGAGTTTCAGAATGAGAACTTTTTACACCATTATTTTAATGTACATTACCATTTAAATGTGTTTTATCAGTAAGATTATAAATAGTGCTGTCAAACAATTAATTTCGATTAATCACATCCTATGTATGTGTACTGTGTATATAGAGGTCGGTAACAAGAACACACAGAACAACTAGGAATGGGAAAATGCTTTACACGAGGAAACCTCAATGCTCGGCGGAGACTGGAACACAAACAACTCTTTAAATACACATGATAACAAGATGATGAGGGAGGAGGAGCTATTCGGAAACCATAGTGACAAACAAGGGGGCAAAGACACAAAGGAACAGACATTTTCAACATAAAAGTCCACAACTGACTAGACAGGGGAACACTGACTGGAATCATAACAATTATGTAAACAAAAACTTTTATTTAATCACTATGAATCGTTTGACAGCACTATTTATTATGCATATATAAATATAAGAAAAGAAAAATATGTTGTGTTTATATAGGAAATATATTTATATATAATATAAAATCACAGAATATGAATTTATAAATGTATATATTTTTGTAATATATACTGTATGTGTGTGTATGTATAAATAATACATATACACCGTGCACATATAATGTAAACAAACTTTTATTTCAAATGTGATAAATCATGACAGCACTAATTATAAATAGTTTTTAAAGAAGTCACTTATGATTATCTGAGGCTGCATTTATTGGGTTAAAAATACAGTAAACACAGTAAAAATAAGAAATATATTACAATATATTAAAATAACGTTTTATTTTAGTATATAAAAATTTACTATTTTGTAACATTACACATCTTTACAGTCACATTTGATTCATTAATGCATCCTTGCTACACAAAAAAAGTGTAACTTTTCTCAAAAGCAGAAATCTTATTGAACCCAAAATTGACCGTTTTCTTGTTTGCTTGATGCAGGCCTTACTACCGCTAGTTTCTGAGAGCACAGATCGGGGTAAGATCAAAGCAGCGCAGGCTTTGGCCAAAATCACCATCACATCCAACCCTGAGATTGCATTTCCAGGCGAGAGGGTACGTCAGCACTTTATTTCTTTCACCCTTCTCTCTGATTGCAATCAGGAATGCAATGTCTTATGTCATGATCTGTGAATTTGTGTAGGTCTATGAGGTGGTGAGACCCCTGGTCAGTCTTTTGGCGCTTGACTGCACGATGCTGCAGAACTTTGAGGCTCTGATGGCCCTCACCAACCTGGCTGGCATCAGTGAGAGACTCAGGTTAGCTTTCACCAACTAAAACAAATTGAATCAGAAATTTAAAGGAATAGTATACCCCTAAAATAAAATTTGCTAAAAATGTCTCTGCCTAAAAGCCTCAGGCTATACAAGATGTAGATGTAAAACAGATTTGGAGAAATTAACATTACATGACTTGCTCACCAAATGATCCTCTGAAGTGAATGGGTGCCGTCAGAATGAGAACTGATAAAAATTCCACATGACTCCAGTGCATTCATTAATGCCTTGTGAAGTGAAAAACTGTGTGTCTATTAGATAACAATTCCATCATGACTTAAAATTGTTACTTCTGGGCTGGCTAAAATAGTCCTAATCCATAGTATTGCTTTCTCCAGTGTAATTGAAATTTAGATTGAAATCGACTTAATGATGGATTTATTTTATTTATTACAAGCATGCAGCTTTTCACTTCACAAGATGTGAGTTGATGGACTGGAGTTGTGTGGATTATATGGGCCTTTTGCACCGCTTTACTTCAAGAACTAAAAGAAACTAAAGATTTTGCGCAAACTATATTTCCCAGTACCATTTAAAGGGTTGCATTTGCCCCAACAGTGGGTACTGTCAGAAGCAGAAAACACCGAAGACTAAGTCTTCAGGTAAATGCCGTTTGATACAATGTTTACACAGTATAGCCTATGTTTACATAGCATTTTAAATCATGGCGGGTGAGGGTGTTTTTGTACGTGTTTAGCTCAGTGTACACTTACGTCACCGATAGTTCCTAGAACTATTATGAGACCCTACTCTGAAGTACTCAGAGTTAATTCAGTTCCTCCAAACAGAGTTCCTGGAACTAAAATCGTTCCTAGCGGTGCAAACAGGTCAAAAAGTGGGTAGTTCCACAAGTAGTTTGGGTACTACGAAATGGTTCCTGCGGTGCGAAAGGCCCTATTGTGATATTGCTATTGGGATTCTGATGGCACCCATTAACTGCAGAAGGTCCATTGATGAGCAGTGCTACATGAATGTAATGCTACATTTCTCCAAATCAGCCTTTACTGAAGAAACAAACTCAAACAAACTCAAAACGCAAATTTTTAGCAAACTATTCCAATAAGCCACTGAACAAGAACAACCTAACCATCACAAGCACATTTCAATCCCACAGGCAGAAGATCATCAAGGAGAAAGCTGTGCCTAAAATTGAGGGCTACATGTTTGAGGAGCACGACATGGTCCGAGCTGCTGCCACAGAGTGTATGTGCAATCTAGCATTAAGCACTGAGGTACGCCACATGACCATATGCGTTTTTGGACCAGACTGTGATCTGAATCCTTATAGAAAAGATTAATATTTGTGGTTTTCGTTGATGGATCAGGTGCAGAAGAGTTACTTGGCTACAGGCAGTGACCGTCTCAAGCTGCTGGTGCTCTACAGCGGTGAAGATGATGAGCGGCTAAGGAAGGCCGCGTCAGGCACACTGGCCGTGCTGACCGGAGAGATGCCCGAGCTGTGTGCACGTATTCCTGACACAGTGAGTATAGTTTTGAGTCTCAATTCATTAAGAAATCCTCACATTCTTCATCTCAATTCACATACTCTTCTGTAGACGAGCCACTGGCTGGAGATCTTCCAGGCTCTGCTGCTCAGCGAAGGTCAGGAACTCCGGCATCGTGGGGTGGTCATCGTAATGAACCTCATGCAGGCCGACAAAAGTCTGGCTGAGAAACTGATGGAGAGTGAGGCTCTGGAGATCCTCTCTGTCCTGGCTAAAGGAGACGATCCCAAACAGGCCTCTGTTCAGAAAGCCGCCCAGCGCTGTTTGGATCTGGCTATTGAGTATGGCCTCATACGGAACAACGAGGGCGGAGTAAATGGTAATACCATGTGATGCAGTATAAGTGAGAGGTTGTTTAAAGCCTTGTCCGCTATGGGTTAAAAACATAGCACACATTTCATACTGTCTACAGAGACCAAATATTAAGTTTAATCACTTCCAATCCATTACATGCACTCAATTTATTTTACATGCACATTCCAAAATATATGTTCATTCATTCCCCTTATATGTGTGATGAGCACACATTGAAAGTATTGAGCATATTTATGCCTTGGCACATTTGTTTTATATCATGTTTATTAAGGTCTTAATTGTTGAATGTGAAATTCTGGTTTTATATAAACACTAGTTTTTTTTCAGGTTTGGTGGTCTTGTTATTCTTCTTGTTTTACAGTTTAGAAGAGTTGGTGGGGTTTAATAATTCTGACCTATTTTGCAATTATCAGTCATTTAAAATAACTAAATATATAACCAGTGGAATTTGTAAAATAACCCTTGTCTTGCATTAGAATTGGTTGACATTTGGTGACGTTTTGCTCATATTGGCACCAGTACCTATTTTATGTTTCATAATAGGTAAAATCCTAAATTTTTAAATTGAGTGACTGCTCATAATGTTTGCTGTGATCAGTGACTGCTGATAAAGTGTGTAAAAAAAAAAAAAAAACTGTTTAACTGCTGCTTGTTAGAAAAACATTATCTGATATTTCCAGCGGGCTTACTTTTGATGTATTATGTTAATATGTGCAAATTTAAAGTCTGGAGTTCACAAGATTTTTTAATTGTAAATAAGTGACTTTATTCAAAAACAAGCCAGGATTTATTAATTAAATATAGTTAACACAGTAATATTGTGATATTTTATTGCAATTTAAGATACTATTATTTAAATATATTTTTTATATATTCAGGAATCCTTAATTACTCCAGGGGCCAGTTGCAAGACCTCTTGTTCTGCTTATATCAGTTTATCAGTTTAATGCATTTAATTTAAAAAAAACAAAAAACTTTTTTCCTTTGAATGGTAGTGTATATTAAAAATTAAAATGGCATTAAACTATGCTGAATATGTTTTACAATCACATTTCATTCTGGGAAGTGATGAAGAGACGGCACTAATATTTTTCTATTATTCTTATTATTTATATTACAATTAGCAAAGTATTTAGGATTAAAATAAATAAATTAGAGGCGTTTGGTGGCCAGAAAAATAATATTCCTATGTAATGCCATGTTTTAAAGACTACATGCTCACATGGCTGTTTAATAAATATAAACTACATATATTTAGCTCTACTCTAGTTGTTGTAAAGAACTGTACCAGCCATAATAGCTTATTTATTTATTTATTTATTTATTTATTTAATGTTTTGCTTTGTATAAGACATTATCAAACACGTGTTTGTCTTTGTTTTTATTTTTTTAAATGTTGAATTTAAAGAGATTAAGTACTTGTGTCCCATATTATTTTATGACATTTATGTAAGAAGACAATATAAGTGAAAATTAAAAAAGTTTAACAAACACAAGAACACTAACTGTATTCAGGGAAACCCTTTCTTGTATTCCTTTGAAGTGCAGTCTTTACTGAAACTCACTGAGCTTCCTACAAGGAAAGAAAGATTGCAGAAAGACAAAAATTAAAAAAGAAATATGACAACCTGCATCTGGTTATGATCGCTATTAAGATGTTTCTAATGCTGTCTAACTGCAAATATAGCATAACTGCCTGTTATCTAAAAATAAACATTAACTATAATGTGTTTAATAAAATACATGCCAGATTTCCGAGAGATAAACTGTGTCAAAATGTCAAAATGGTGTGTATTATACATTTTGTTAATACAGTTTTTGTAGAATTCAGGGAAATGAGCCATTGTGCTTCTCATAAGGAAGTCAAAAATCTAAAAAAAAATTCTTGCATATAGGAAAAGTCTCAGAAAACCTTTTATGTTCCACAGAAGAATCATCATATAGGTTCATATAGGTTATAATCAGTGATTACTTGGTTATGAAGTTCATGATTTTGGCGAACTATCCCTTTAAGTAAAATACAAATACATCCCTTTAAGTAAAATAAAATCCAAAACTATAAGCATCAAAATGTACTAAGTTATTACTTAATATTACTTATTACTGGATTATAAATAAATGTGTTCATTTTGATTTTTTGACATGTATCAATATCGGACCGGCTTATGATCAGTGGCGCAAACTAAAACTGATGGAGAGGTAGCTTCCCTGCTTCTTAAGTTACTTAAGTTACTTATACATTTCAGAAGGAGCTTTATTGCCAGGTATGTTTACACATACAAGGAAATTGTTTTAGTGACAGAGCTCTACAGTGCAACAGAATGACAGTGACAAGACAAGACAGGTAATAAAAACAGTGTTATATACAAAATAGTGTACAAAATAGCAAAAACATAATATATAGTAATATGGACATTCAAGTATGACCAGGTATGATGTGTTTGTACAGGTATGGTGATATTTTCTTAATGCCCTGTATTTTTGAGCTTATTTATTAGGCTGTGTTCATGGCTCAATCACAATAACTACATCCCTTTGTCTTTTATAGGCAAGACATGAACGATCATTCAAAGCATATTGTATGTTTTAAGTGAAATAAGCATGTATTTGACCGAAATTCCAGAATTGTCAGCAGTCTAGTTTGTGCTAAAGGAGTCCCGACCAAGTGTTGAGTGCATAAATGAACATACCTTAAAAAACTTTAACTTTTCTGTTTTGCAAATCCTTTTTTAATTATTGATTGATCTTAGGAAATATTGTAGCTAATACTTTGAGATACTGGATTTAGACTTTCACAAGATGTAAGCTTTGATCATCAAACCTAAAAGAAAAAAAAAACATTTGAAATGTTTTACTTTACATGTAATGAATCTAGAATATATGAAAGTTTCACATTTTGAAATAAATTACAACAAAAATATTTTTTTTGAGATGCACCTGTATATAATGGTATTAAAAGCTCTGTTTCCTTAAAGATACTGGAACTTTCACAAGGCAGGACTGAAAGAAAGAATTGCAGAATTTTTTGAAGCTCCAATTAGAACTGAACCTGAGACTGATACTGAAACTGGTAAAACATCTTCCACTTTATATTAGATGGCCTTAACTACTGTGTACTTACATTTAAATTATTCATTTGGTACAATTCACTTATTGTGTGCATACATGTTTTTACATTGTACTTATATTTTTAAAAATACCTATATGGAATTACATCTGTAATTCATTTCTGATAATACATTTATATTTACACTGCTGACCCATCCCTTACACCTTAACCCACCCTTAAACCTACCCATACCACCAAACCTGTCCCCGCATCCCATCTCAATAGCAGCATTGTATTTTTTTGTAATACAAAATGACCACAAGAAGAACATTGTACTTATTTTTTGATGTAAGTACATAGTAATCAAGGCCACCTAATATAAAGCGTGACCCATCTTTCTTCACAATACATGATGATATCATCTGTCTTTTAAATAGCAGTCAAATGTTTTTATTATGAAAACTGGTTCATGTTAATATTGTCTTGTGTGCTGTTTGAAATCTCTCGTTATATGCTCTTAGGTTGAGATAAGGATTAAGACATTTCTTGAGTGAGTTGGACAGCCCTACACAGAGTCTACACAACCCTTCCTCTTCTGTGTTGGAGAAAAGAAGAGAAGCTATCAGAAGATTCACTTTGTCTGTGTCATATGCAGGGCCGGTTCGAGACATTTTAGAGGCCCCTCACCCCCAATAAAAAGCACCTGAAACAAATATGAAAGAAGTCACGTATGATCATCAAGTCTGCATTTATTTGATCAGAAATACAGAAAGAACTATAATACCGTCAAACTTTAAATAATGATATTCTATTGTTACCGTACTTTAAAATATCTTTTTCTGTGAATCATAGCTGAATTTTTAGCAAATTTTAACACATCCTTATGTGTTCAAATCCTTATAAAACTAATAATTACAATAACAACAACAACAAAAATGGTATTGTTACAAAAGATTACTTTTTAAATAAATATTTATTATTTATTATTATTATTAATTATATTATTTATTTCAAAAACATTAGAAACTTTAATCTGTCCACACTTTTGACCAGTACTGTATGCACATATTAATCAAACTTTATGTATTTTTTTGTTTGTTGAGGATGTTGTTATAGCCATGATAAAATGTATTATTTTGCAGTGTTTTTTCAGTAATTGTTTCACAGTTCCTGATTAACACTTAAATGAACATCGGTGCTTTTATTTTTGGAAGTTGACAATGTGAAGATTTTTTTTTCTTTTCTTTTTTGCCAAATTGCTGTTCGAAATGACTGCTTATCTAGTGTTAAGTAACTCCTTTACATTTTATCTTGCAAATAGTATACTTTTAAATTGTTTGTAAATAATACTCTGCCTTTACAGAGTTATTGAACAGAACTAATCACCAAACTTTAACTGAACAATGAACACTGTCAATGTCCTGAAAAGTATGAAAGACATCATCAAAATACTCCATCTGCCATCAGCGGTTCAACCGTAACATTATGAAGTGATGAGAATACCTTTTGTACGAAAAGGAAACAAAAATAACGGCTTTATTCAACAAATTCATCACCATAGTGCTATTTTGGAGAGCATCCGTTGGACGCAAATAGCTTACGCTCTTCAGCCACAACACACGGCTGTGCTGTTTTCATTCAGATCAAAGCATAAATACGTGTAGAAAACATATCTTTGTGTTGCAGCCGACACAAAAGAGAGTACGCTATTTGCATTTAAATGCTCTTCCAAGTTGTAAATTAAAATGAATGGAACCTATTTACTTACTCTTCGTGCATTTTTACATTATTGCAGTACGAGAGTATCCTGTTTAAATCAATGCGATAAACAATTCAAATGTAATCTAAAAGTAATCTGATTATATTGCCTAAAATGTGTAATGTAACGGATTACATTACTAACTACAAATTCTATATATATATATATATATATATATATATACATAATTCTGATATTTATTGAATGCCTTCAATCTCATTCTTGATCAGTCTAATGCGTGCTTATTTAAAAGTATATATATATATTTTTTTTTAAATGTCCCAAAACCTTTCTACAAAACGGTATACTGGTGTAATATAAACATTAAAATGGATAAAGCGACATAGACACAAAAACTACAAATCTCGTTGATACAGACGGCATGAGCCCTCTCACTTTCCATACAATCCACCGCTGTGTCACATGACCCCCCGTGACCAATCAGACACGTTCAATGCGTGCCAGCACATGCATGAGCTGCTGTATTATTTAATACACGTAAGCGTTATTTAAATGAGAAAAAAAAGTGTATACAATGTTGTAAAGCTATGGTCGATTGTAACGTTTTTACCTACACTAACAAGGACTTTATAAGTGACGTCTGTAGTGGACAGCAGACCAGGTCGAGGTTTGACATCGCGCTGAGATCCGGATGGACAGAGAAGAGAAACGCCGGGCAGTTCCGGTATCATCTGGACGATCTGGAGACGCGGATCCTCCCCGGTCCGTGTGCTTACATCGCTCAGCTGAACATCATGAGAGGCATCGAGAGACGAAAACCTCAGGAGATCCTGAGCGTCCGGCAGAATTTTGACCCGAAGCAGTTCAACTTCAACGAGATTAACCCAAAAGAGCTGCTGTTCGAGTTACAGAGAGAGTGTGACAGCTCGTTTGACGCTGGATGCCACGCAAGTGCTTCAAAAAGGAAATGTAAAGTCATTATAAACGTAAGTCCGTTGGAATTCGGTCACTGTCTGCTCGTGCCAGAACCGGACAGGTGTCACCCGCAGATTCTGACACCTCTAGCGGTCAAGATGGGGATCGAGTCGGTTCTGCTGAGCGCTGATCCAGGATATAGAGTTGGTTTCAACAGCTTAGGTGGTTTTGCTTCAGTCAACCATCTCCATCTTCACGCCTACTACCTAAACCACCAAATGAGGATTGAAACCTCCCCGGCAGAACCCATCCTGCCTAAAAAAAACCTGTATCGCCTTCTGGACTTCCCTGAAAGCTTTCTGTTCTACACTCAGGGTCCAAACCTGGATTTGGCAGTCAGTGCTGTTTGTAGTCTCACTGATATTATGGTTGATAGGAACATCGCACACAACCTCTTCATCACCCGAGGTTGCCCTCCACGGAGGGAGTGTGACCCGTCTGTGACCCGCAGTGGGGTGAGGGTTATGGTATGGCCCCGGCGGTCCTGTTTTGGGGCCAAAGAAGAGTCTGCCTTCAATGTTGCCCTGTGTGAGCTCGCCGGACACCTTCCTTTCAAAAACAGAGAAGACTTTGAGACGGCCACAGAGGACAGAGTCCAAGCAATCATTCGAAAATATCTGCTGTCCCAAAAAGAGTTCAGTGAATTGCAAAAGCATGTCTCGAAGTGTTTATAAATGGCACTCTTGAGCACAGATCACCTGTCTCAAAATAAGGGTTTCAGAATACCTTATAAATGTTGATTATGTGGCTTAGATCAACCACTCATACGTTATTATTATGTATAATATGTTAAATTATATATATGTTGTAAAAATGCTATTATTTTTTTCATATATATGGTGCAAAATATATTATATGTGTGTATATGCCATGTTGTGTGAAAAAAAAACCTGTAAAATTAATGTAAAATAACTAAATAAAGTTGTATTATTTATACTATTGTTTGTTGTTAAGTATGACACTACAACACAAACAAAATGTTTCAAACAGTTGTGCTGTCACAAAACTTTCTCACTTTTCATGCACTAACAGACATCATTTTTGGCAATAAAATTATAATAATAAAAATATTTGATGTATGCTTTTAATGAGTACTTCTAGCTCCCTCTAGTGGTGTATGAGGGTGAAACCCGGATTAAATGCCATACAAAAATTGATTTTAGGAATAAATATATATGTATATATATATATACGCAATAACAAACATTTGTTCAGTAGGCTACGTTAATGTTGATTACTAATTAAATTATAATAACGTTGCTGAAACCCATTTATTAAATAGGCTACTTAATTCATTGGATTGTAAAATGGCAAATGAATCCATTTGCTGTGCCTCAGTCAGGACTAATAAGCTATAAACACGTTTGCTGATAATATCACGGTTCCATTACAGAATGTTCCATCCCAAACAAACACCCTGACGTCTGAACTGTGTATAATTGCAGCATTTCATAGAGAAGCCAGGTAATAGGACACTATTAAGTCTGAACCAGTTCTTGATCATATCGTGACGAACAAAGGAGCTTCTGCTGTACTCCACGCGCGTTCAGGCCTGCGGTGTACGTTTCTTCACTACAAAAGGAGCCTAAAAGAGAAGCTAGTTTAATGCTGAAAGATATTAATCCTCCCTTGGGCCTCGTTATAGTTCTTCAACAGGAATTTCACCTCAAAATAGTTTTTTTGTGTGTGTGCCTTTGTGCCGTGTCTGTCCTGTTTACAGCTCAATGAGGTAAAAATCCCCCCCGCGTGTCGAATCGAAACCGCACGCCTGAGAGGATCCAACCCAGACAACGTAAAACCATCCTGGTGTCGTTTAAACGCTCTGTGGCTTCCAATACCTATTAATTCCAGGTGATGGTTGCTGTAACTAACACTAAACCGGTCTGAGGAGACCTGTGTCATCTGTTTCACACCACAACATGAGCCCTGCTGTTCATCTTGTTATCTGGACTTTTTTTTATCTGGCATCCACAAACACTCTTGAGGGTGTCTAGATGATACATTTACCTTTTAACTTTACTGAACTGATTCTGCTAGTCGCTTTGAGGTTTGACTTGACTAGGGGTCAAACCTTGATCTGATGCCAATCATGATGATGACTAAACATTCAAGATGCAAATAAGGGCTCAGTGGCCCCTTTAACACTTAAACAGAGGACACAGTTATGAAAGATTTACATTTTTGGTTAGTTAAAACTATTCACATGTTTAGTGTTATGATATTCCAGTCAAATTTATAATATATTCACTTCCCTTATAAAAGATAACCATTACAAAATGTATTAAGTTTTTTTTTATTATTGCTTAGCAATTGTAAAACCTACAACCTTAGTGTAGCAAAACCCTTGATAATTTCAGCTGCAGAACCGTCTGAGCTCTGCCTATCCTGTCACAGCCACCGAGGCTGTTTGAAAACTCACAGACTCACTTGGTCAGCTAAATTTTTCTTTAAGACTGGTGACAATTCAGTTACATAAAAATGTATATTAGTCTAAGTTGAATCCAAAAAATAAAACAGATTACTCTTGGCTGACGGCTAGTTGGTCAGACTAGCTCTTAAGACACTGTCTTAACATGAAGGCTAAGTTTATGCAACTGGCCCCAGCTGCACCTGCTCCACCGTGGTGGCCCAGGTCCACCACTGTCTGCCATGTTCCACATCCCTGGTCCTCCAGTGCTCCATGACCCAGGCCCACCTGTGCTCCATGGTTTAGACCTGCCCTTGCCCACAGGGTCCAGGTCATCCACTGTTCCATGATCCATGCCATGACTCATGGTCTTGCCCAGTGTTCCACATTCCAGGTCCTCTTCTTCTCTACTGGCCTAGCCTTTCGTCCCTGCCTGTTTCACCTCATCTCAACCATCCTCCTGGACTTGTTGGGTTTTGGGATTTGTTTGGGCATCTGGAGCCACCCTTAGAGGGGGAATGTCATGTCAGGTTTTGGGGTTTATTTCATGTTCTTGTTTTCATGTCTTTTATTTTTGTAATTTGATTCATGCTGTAAGTATCATTGTCACCAGTTGAGGTGCCCTCAAGCTCTGCCAGAGGGCACCCCATCCAACACAAGTTCACAACGAACTGTCTCTGGCGTCTGGACTCCATTTCCCATAATACATCACTCACTCCAGCAGCTGTCCTTCATCACCACACCCCTTCCCTCCTGCATATAAACCACATTCACAAATACTTCAGTGCGAAGTCATGATTTGCGCCGGCGTCATTTCCAAGCATTACTGTCCTGTGTTTTGTTTTCCCTGTTGTCTGACTGTTTGTTGATTTTCCTGGATTTTGATCATTTGCCTGTGTACCTCAACCTTGACTCTGCCTTGCCTACGTTGTTCTGTTTGCCTGTGAATCGACCCTGCCTGATCTCATGAATAAAGACTTGCACATGGATCCGAACGTTTCAGCCACAATCATTACAATCATATTTCCCTTTCCCTCATGTAGCCTATTTTACTCATGCCTGTGTGTAATGTTGTGATTGGTCTCTTTAGTCATGAACCTTGTTTCCATTGGTTGGTTTCTGTCATGTGACCCTTATTGTTTCTTATAAGAGTATTGTCTCTGTAACTTTTGTTGTTGAGTTGTTGGTTTTGATTATGTCAAGTCTGCTCATGCTAAGTATTGTTTGGGAGATGTTGGATTTCACACTTAAATAAAACATATTTTATTTTAATTAATTAGTTAATTAATTAGAATTATATTATATGTATTTATTATTTCCTTATTAAAATAATTTCTAAACATTACATATTTTTATTAGAAGGTTAATATTTTAAAACATAAGAACACAAATATTAAAGATATTTAAATGTAAATTATTTAAACATACAATATAAATTAATTATTTTCAAAAGAGAGAGAAGGATATTATATTATTAATATATCATATGATATTAATAAACACAGAGTCAGAGGTCACATTCACAATACTAAGGATCACTTAACATTCATGCATATTCTCAACGGAGAGAGTAAAGAGTTTGCTTAAGCAGAACAAGCCCCTCTCCTCACAATGTAGTGACCCATGGAAGTTCATCATTTATCATGTCAGATTTCACCCACTGCATTCAACTACCAGAGAAAACAGATAATGGCATCCGAGTATACAGAATCCAAAAAACAAAAAAAAAGTTTAAGAGAAAAAGAATCTTGCTTGTGCATAAAGCCACATAGGCTATACTTTCAACTGAATCGTTACCAGAGCACAACTGATACGATTCATGTTGCTCATGTAAGTACACCACGTACCAGATACTGTACTCAAAACTGGTAGAAGTTTAAACCCTCCAGCAAAAACTTCAAATTAAATGTCTGGATCTAATGTGGGACATATATGCCACTCTTTAGCCTGGGCTACAATTCCCTGAAGCAGTTCTTACAGACCAGCGGATATGAGCTACAATCTTTGTCACAGACCCCCATGAAGCCTTTGCCGTCCTCCAGGTCCATGGTGACAATAAGAACAAACATCTGACAATGGCAAGCCAACATTTGGAACGATGTGTCAAGAAGTCAGTCGAGACAAGAAATGGTGTGTTTAAGGAGGACATGTCCCTTGTCAAAGCTCCAAATCTTTACAATGACAAGGGGAAACAGTAAAAATTAATGGTCTCATTCGTGCATGCAAGCACATATTCTGTCAGATCAATAAGTAACCAGTTCAGCCCACTGACGTCCAACATGTCCACTAAGTCAATGCCTGGAGAAAGAGAAAGGTTAAAAAGCATAAGAGTAAAACATTGTTGATGAGTGCATTATGTGCCAATGACAAAACTAGTGAAAGTTTAAAAACGCTCCACAAATTAGCTAAGTTTATTACCTCCTTTATATAAAAGAATAATAAGTATAATTATTATTTTAAATATTTAATTAAAAAATAATATTAATATTTAATAATAATAATTATAATTAGCTAGTAATAATAAATAGTTAATAGAGAGTTTTCTTAAGCAGAACGAACTATATTTTATTAACTAAAATATTAGTTGATAAATAATTAGTTAATAAATAGCTAAAATATCAGTTAATAAATAGCTAGCCAACTTGGCACCACATTTTATTTTGAATTGCTTTTAAAAAGTAGCCAACTTAATAAAATAATGCTTTTACAACGTCACTTGACACCTGAATTTAGTCACTTGAATTTAGGAAGTAGTAGGCTCACTCTTAGTAGGTTCACTTAGAACCCAAATAATTTCCCGCGTAAATTACGACGTCTGGGTGGCGTTTAAAGACGTATAGACGGTTTCATCGGGCGCACGAGCTTGGACCTAAGTTCACTTCGGGTATGCGTTTGTTTATTGTCTGGTTAGTGCTACAAACGCAGCTAATGATGAGTAAAGAAGTTGGTTTCAGGTTATTGTGCTGTGGGATGTGTTTCCCATACATTTATTTATTTGTGGCAACCAGCCACTATATCAAACCGGACCGAATTTCCAAAAGGCTTCGTTGACTAAACATGAGCACGTAATGCACGTTTAAAAATCAAACCGAGGCGTGGGTGTTTTTATATCACTGTATTTCTGAAGGA
>JAUMHE010000085.1:4452114-4468026 GCA_032359235.1 Enteromius mattozi | reverse complement strand
CTGCTGGCAGAGAATGAGTTTGCATTTTTAATAAATCCGTCTGATTTACGCAGCAAACATATTTTGCTTGTTATCAAAAAAATTAACTACTCTAGAAGGACTTAGCTGCTGTTATTAATTCTATTGGGATCTCTACCGGAATTTAGGGCCACAAAAGTACGCATGCGCAGTAACGTTTGTTTATGTTGTTGAAACCGTCTACAAACAGATTTACTCTAATTAAAAAGTTTTGAATTATTTGAATAGGCCTACTATATTAGAACTGAACTAAGAATATTGCGAAACCAACATGCAAGTGCTTTAAAATCCAAAGTGTCATCAATTAGCAGCATGTGGCCTCGAGGCTCGAGCAATTAGTCAATAAACATTTCTCACAGATGTTTTCTCTTTTCTGAAAGAGGAGGAGGCGAGGAACGGAGACACACCTCCGCGCTCCTGTTGTGTTTAAAAGTGCGGCTAATGCGCGTCCACATCTCTTAACAGCACCATCACACACTGCTCTGAGAGCTTGCAGACATGGGCAACTGCGTGGACCGCGTCTGCGACCGGCCGAAGAATACCAACATTAGATTGAGTTTACCTGTCGTGTGCTTCGTCTGGCAGCTGTCTATGATCATACTTTTTGGGGTGTTTGTGCGGTATAACAAGGAGGCAGATACTCACTGGGTCGACTTCAAAGTAAAGGAAAATATCACAAGCGATATCGAGAATGACTTCTACTTCAGATATCCAAGTAAGTGCACAATTCTGGTTTCTGATTTTAATTAACGTTAGTCTGTTTGTCTGTCTACTTTTTTGTCTATTTGGAGAATTTATATCCTATTTAAATGCTCTAAAATATATATAGTGTGTGTGTGTGTATGTGTATATAAGTATAAAATTATTTATGCGTTATTATAAAATGTACAATTATTTACAATAACGTGTGTGTATGTATGCATGTACATGTGTGTACTGTGTGTATTTATTACGTATATATAAATACATAGACATGTACGTGTACATTTAAGAAAAATATGATTTTAGTATATTAAATACATTTTTATATAATATAAAATATAATAATAAATATACATATTTTAAAAAAAAATTCTAAGTATATACAGAGTGTATTTACACACACACACACACACAGATATATATATATATATATCTCACAGTGCACATATGTATGTAAAAAAACTAAACAAAAAGCTTATTTTGAATGCAGTTGAAGTTTTTGTTTAAAAAATATATGTATGTGTACTGTGTTTATGTATATGTATGTGTATGTAAATGTATGTATATAAATTATATTTTATCTGTCTTCTTTTTATTTATAAAAATACACCCCTGACCCTCTACCAATTGCATATTTATTCTCTAAATGCAAACTTTTTTTCTTTAAAAATTAACACTAGCATTCTTTTTTTTCTATTCTATCTAGCCTACTTGTTTCTTAAACCTGTTTTGTCTTCGGCTTAACTGAGACTTGTCATAGTGCTTGCATGTTGTTTGTCTTGTGTTGGTTTTGATTGCTTCTATTGTCTTCATTGGTAAGTGGATCAAATCATCTGCTAAAAGGCTGAAATGTAAATGTATATGAAGAGATTATTTGCAAAAAAACTATAAACGACACTTTCCAAAAAAAAAAAGCTGATTGCCATGCATTATTCTTCTGCCATAGTCTTCTGCCATTTTGAAGAGTACTTAAGAACATATTTAACATAATCAGCATTGTTTATGCTTGGGGGGGCGGGGGGGGCATGTATAAAAAAAGCATGTATAGTGATAATTACTTTCTACAATGTTGGAAGATGTAACTCGGGGGAGAGTAATTAAGTAAATTGTTAGTTTTTGTAGTGCCGCAAAACTGAAGTTGAGCCACTGATGTCACATGGACTGTTTTACTGATGTATTTACTATGTTTCTGGACCTGGGAACATTTCAGTTGTGTTGCCATCTATGGAGGGTCAGATAGCTCTCAGATTGGAGCTTAAATTGTGTTCAGAAGATGAACAAAGGTATTATGGGTTTGGAACGACATGAGGGTGAGTAATTAATGACAGAATTTTCATTTTGGGGTAAGCTAACCGTAAAAATATGATTTTCTGAAAAAATAGAAACGGAGTTATATGGCTGGGGTATTGAAGTTTATCTGCTACATCTGTGAGCTTTTTTTCATGCTCTCGTACACTTGAGAACCTGCATACCTCGTTGTGCACATGGGACTGTCATTTTACTGCAGATGTTCTTTTGGGACAGCTGGCACAGGGGGAGGTAGAGGGTTTGTTTACTCATTGCTTATGTAAAGATCAGTATCCATTGTCGTTCTTTGAATCTCCGAAGGTGTGGTTGAATTCTTCAGTCATGTATACTGTAGACCTTCAGTCTTCTGCTCAGATGGTCCTCTGTTCTACAACCACAGACGCTGCAAGTGTTGGATGACATGTGGTGTATGAACTCGGACACAAACTATTGTTTGCAGACAGATCAGATGTCCCTGAACGCGTTTTGTCATGGTTGAGATGTCACGATCACTGCAGAAGTTCCCTACAGGAGCTCATCTTCTTGCAGCTCACTTGTAGGCCAGCCTCAAGCTGCTGATTATGAAAGTTTTTTTGACCTGGAGTTTTGTAGCTCCTGCATCTTCGGTTGAGAAGCATTTCAAGGTGAAGCATCATGCCAGGCCAGTTCAAAAGGACAACAAAGCACGGTCAGTTTCTGGAAGAGCTTTCATACTAAAGAGGGCCAGTCGGCTCGGTTTCTCTGTGCAAATAAGGGTTTGTTTAGAAAGCACAGCCCTGTCTGTTGTCATTTTTTTTAGTTTTGTGGTGTCACCAGCATATAGATGTCCTTGTGTTAGTGTTGTGCTTTTCTACAATGGAAGAAAACCTAGAACTTCTTCACAATAACCAGCCCAACCCCGTCCTCTTCTAGGAAACCGTTTTTCAACTCTTGCTACAATGTAATCAAATTCACTGCTGTTTTGACCTCAGTTATGCCACCAGAAGGCTCATTTTACAGTTTGTGACTTGGTAAAACATACTTTTGTTCTAAGTCATGGTGATGTAACTAGATATTTTGGTTGTAAATAGACATTAATGGTTGATCATTCATTTCAAATGTGTTATTGCCATCATGGTTAAAGCGTTTAAAAAATGGGGCCCGGGACCCTCAAGGGAGTGCTAAGCACAGTTTATTTAAAGTGTTTTAAATCCTTAAAACACTTGATATCAGACTGATTTCTTATTTTTATTGACTATACATATTTTTTTTCATCTTCCTGCAGGTTTTCAGGATGTTCATGTCATGATCTTCGTGGGCTTTGGCTTTCTCATGACCTTCCTGAAGCGCTACAGCTTTGGTGCCGTGGGATTCAACTTCCTGGTTGCGGCTTTCGGCATCCAGTGGGCTCTTCTGATGCAAGGCTGGTTTCATTTTCTGGACCCCACTGACGGAAAGATCAAGATCGGTGTAGAAAAGTATGTTGCTTCTCATTTGTGAGATATTACGGTTGCTAAAATCAGGCCACAGTTTTAGTTATTAAACCCAAATGAAAAAGTAGTACTCCTCCACCAAAACTAGCTGATTTGCTTATTTTTTTGATGTGAACTTGTTGGCTTAGAAGGACACTAAATAGATAAACCAGTTTGTTGTTTACCTTTCACTTTTCTGTGGGAATGAAGGATTTGTTTTGCATGTAAAACATAATTAGAAAAACAGCCCGACAAACAAGAATGCGAATGATGAAGTACATGACACTGAAAAATTAGAGTGAATTTAATGGAACACAAAGGGTGCAAATGTTAACTGGTGAGTTTATTTAGAGGCTTTCTATGTGTTCAGCTTGATCAATGCAGATTTCTGTGTGGCGGGTTGTCTGATCGCTTATGGAGCCGTTCTGGGAAAAGTCAGTCCCGTTCAGCTGTTGGTGATGACGCTGTTTGGTGTCACGCTGTTCGCCGTTGAAGAGTACATCATCTTGAACGTCATCCATGTGGGTCTGATCGCTGTTTTGCATTGTACTTCTTTTTCTTTTTTCTTGTTAGATCTGTTGAAGTTAACAAGCACTAAGGTTGTTGAAGAAATGTTTTAATGTAATACTTTACAAATTTGCATTCAACTAATTTCTTGCAGTTAACTGTAAACTCTTATAAAATAAATAACACATAATAAAATATAAATAGTGCGTGTATGTGTATACGCACACACACACATGCATATATTTACACATACAAAAGTTAGTTACATTTTTAATATATATATATATATATATATATATATATATAAAATAACTTACTGACCTCAAACTTTGAACATTACAGTAGTGTATGAAAACATATTTGTACTACATATGTACTATAGATATATTATTGATATTTTGGTGTATATTTATTATATACCAATTGTTTTTTATATAATACATATATAATTATATTCCAATTATATACCATTTTTTAATATACATTAATAGTTTAATTAACTTTCGATGAAAAGTGACAGTAAAATAATATATAAGGTTACAAAAGATTTCTAATACAATAAATAGTCTACGTTTTGAAATTTCTATTCATCAAAGAATCTTGAAAAATATGGTTTCCCCAAAATATGAATCAGCACAACTGTTTTTAACATTGATGGCAATAATAAGAAATGTTTCTTCAGCAGCAAATATGCATATAAGAATGATTTCTTAAGGATCATGTGACACTGAAGATTTTTATTATTGTAATTAAAGAAATTACTGTAATATTTTTACTTCGTTCTTGATAACATAAATGCATGGAAAAACCCCAAAAGACTTTGAACTCTAGTGTATGTTAATGTCTCATTGACTGTTTTTTTTCTGTTAAGCATTTATTCTATTACTATATATTGGCAGCAGCCACAAAATGAAGGACATCAGATGGCTTCTAATGATTTTAATGATTCAATCCCTGTTAGGCCAAAGATGCTGGCGGCTCCATGGTAATCCACACTTTTGGAGCTTATTATGGTCTGTCTATTTCATGGGTTTTGTATCGGCCTAATTTGGATAAAAGCAAACATTTGAACGGGTCTGTCTACCACTCGGATGTGTTCGCCATGATTGGTAAATCCATTAATCTTGTTACAAATGTTGGACAATTTGCTTGCATTATATTTTAGTCTGCTAATCTTGTTACAAATGTTAGACACTAAGCTTGTAATATATTTTGTTATTGAGCTGCTGGACATTCTTTGCAAAAGCTTCCTTCGTAAATACACAGATGGACGCTGATGGAAAAATTAATTTATTATTGTTTGCATTCTGGTGTCCTGTGCAGGCACCCTGTTCCTGTGGATGTTCTGGCCAAGTTTCAACTCTGCCATTGCTGATCATGGAGACGGTCAGCACAGAGCTGCCATCAACACATATCTGGCTTTGGCCTCTACTGTCCTCACTACAGTCGCCATGTCCAGCCTGTTTGAGAAAACTGGGAAACTAGACATGGTAAGCATCTAACTTAGAAAATTAGAATATTATAATTACTGCAGCAATGCAGCGTGGCATGGAGTCGATCAGTCTGTGGCCTGCTCAGGTGTTATGAGAGTCCAGGTTGCTCTGATAGTGACCTTCAGCTCTTCTGCATTGTTGGGTCTGGGATATCGCATCTTCTTCTTCACAATACCCCATAGATTTTCTATAGGGTTAATGTCAGGCGAGTTTGCTGGCCAATTAAGAACCGGGATGGTCCTTAAACCAGGTACTGGAAGCTTTGGCACTGTGTGCAGGTGTCAAGTCCTGTTGGAAAATGAAATCTGCATCTCCATAAAGTTGGTCAGCAGCAGGAAGCATGAAGTGCTCTAAAACGTCCTGGTATACAGCTGCGTTGACCTTGGACCTCAGAAAACACAGTGGACCCACACCAGCAGATGACATGGCACCCCAAACTTTACACTGGACCTCAAGCAACGTGGATTCTGTGCCTCTCCTCTCCTCCTCCAGACTCTGGAACCCTGATTTCCAAAGGAAATGCAAAATTTACTTTCATCAGAGAACATGACTTTGGACCATTCAGCAGCAGTCCAATCCTTTTTGTCTTTAGCCCAGGCGAGACTCTTCTGACGCTGTCTGTTGTTCAAGAGTGGCTTGACACAAGGAATGCGAAGCTGAAACCCATGTCTTGCACATGTCTGTGCGTAGTGGTTCTTGAAGCACTGACTCCAGCTGCAGTCCACTCTTTGTGAATCTCCACCACATTTTTGAATAGGTTTTGTTTCACAATTCTCTCCAGGAATTATCCCGGTTATCCCTACTGCTTGTACACTTCTTTTTTTTTTTTCTTTTCTTTTTTTCTACCACATCTTTTCCTTCCCTTCGCCTCTCTATTAATGTGCTTGGACACAGAGCTCTGTGAACAGCTAGCCTCTTTTGGAGTGACCTTTTGTGTCTTGCCCTCCTTTTGCAAGGTGTCAATGGTCGTCTTTTGGACAAATGTCAAATCAGCATGAATCAACAGAACTAGACTGAGAGACCATTTAAAGGCCTTTGCAGGAGTCTTCAATACTGAACCTTTTCACAATATTCTAATTTTCTGCGAAACTGAATTTGGGGTTTTCATTAGTTGTCAGTTATAATCCTTAAAATTAAAAGAAATAAACACTTGAAATATATCAGTCTGTGTGGAATGATGTGTACATTATACAAGTTTCACTTCTTGAATGGAATAGGTGAAATAAATCGACTTTTTGAAGATACTGTAATTATATGACAAGCACCTGTATGAGTATTTAAAAAATATGATTTCCAAGCATGGAAAACTTGCCTTGATCCTATCAGAAAGGAGAAAAAAGCATGATTTATTTATTTACTTTTAATTTTTTTTTTTTTTTTTATTGTATTTTGTTTTAGACTAGAGGATCAGTTTTTTTTTGTTGTTTGTTTTTTCAAGCTGGGAAAAATGTGTTGTTAGTGTCATTTATATATATTGTTGTTTTTTATTGTCGATGTTATCCTACAATGAATAGAGAAGTCATGAAAATTAATTGTGATTTTTGCACATGTGATTTTGAACAAATTTGTTTTATTTATTTTATTCTCGTCCAGGTTCACATCCAGAATTCCACTCTGGCAGGTGGAGTTGCTGTAGGAACAGCTGCTGAATTTATGCTGTCACCATATGGGTCTTTGATTGTGGGTTTCTTCTGTGGCATCATATCCACAGTGGGCTATATTTATTTCTCTGTGAGTCTTGCCAGTCAGATTATTAGTTATTCCAGATTTTTCACAATCTTTTATGCCATTTGTGTTTCTTTTAATTACTGATTTAACTACACTCGTTTGATCAAGAGCATTTGCCTCAGTAAAAACTCTTTTGTTATAAAATTCTCATTTGTCTCTACTCCTCAGCCTTTCTTGGAGGAGAAGCTGAAGATTCAGGACACCTGTGGCATCCATAACCTGCACGCTATGCCAGGAGTCATTGGAGGAATCGTTGGTGCCATCTCAGCTGCTGCTGCCTCCAATACGGTTTATGGAGATCTAGGGTTAGTACACAGAAAAATGGGTGAATGGGTGCCGTCAGAATCCAATGGCTGATTTAAAAAAAAAAAATAATAATAATAATAAAAAAACAATAATACACAGTGAAGTCTTCAGTCCACCATTTCCAATTTCGAACATCTGTGAAAGCTATGTCTTTGTAAAAAATCAATCTGTAATTTAGGGCTAAAATACTCTATATTTCTTTTTTTCTTTTTTTTTTCTTCCCAATATTCTGAATAGAGGACTCCTATTTTAGCCAGAAGCAATGGTTTTCACTTCTTAAGATGTTAACTGGAGTGGTGTGGATCATTTGTGAATTTTTTTTTTTTAATCCGCTATTTGGACTCTCTTTCTGACGGCACCCATTCATTGTAGAGCAAGTGATGTAAGCTACATTTCTCCAAACACGTTCTGCTAAAGAAACAAACTCATCTACTTTTTGGATGGCCTGAGGCTGAGTACATGAAATGACAAATACAATTTTTTTTTTTTTTGCATTCGCAACATTTTTATAATATTTGGCTCACTCTAATAATTATCATTGTCTGTTTCAGGTTGGAAAATACATTTGACTTCACAGGGTCTTTTGCCAAACGCGTACCCACTATCCAGGGAGGGTATCAGGCAGCAGGACTGTGCGTGGCCTTGTGTTTTGGAATCGGAGGCGGCATATTTGTTGGTAAAAGTCTTTTGATATTTATCCAGCTTAAGTGCATATCGTGACTGCTTCCTGTTGTGGTTAACAGTACACAATACTTCAGAAAAGGTTATGGATCTGAAGGGCTTTGTTGTGATTGTTTGCCATGTAGTGGCACAGGTGTGTTATATGTAACATGAAAACTAGAGGACAGTGTAGGATGACATTAGCCAGTCAGTCTTCTTAATGGATTTGTGTTATGGGTTCCGCCTTACACAAATGCACATGATCTTCACCTGGAGTATTGGATTTCAGTTTGTAATGGAAATGTCACATTTATCATGTTGACATAACTGTATTGTTGCACGGACAGGCCTGGTTCTGAAGCTGCCCATCTGGGGCGATCCTTCAGATGAAAACTGCTTTGATGATGAGATCTACTGGGAGGTCAGACACTTCGTTTTTTCTTTCTAACTTGATTTAAAATGCAAGGTAATATTTTGTTATCTATTTATTTCCATTGACCGTTGCAGGTTCCTGAGGATGAAGAAAGCGTTCCTCCCATCCTGACCTACAACAACCACATGATCCCCAACAAAAATGCCGAAGTGTGAGTACTGGAATGAAACACTGAGCCCAGTATTTAAAACGAGACACCGTTATGGTTTCCTTGGTTATTAGCTTGTTTATATAAATTACAGATAATGTAATGTCTGGCGTATGAAAATGATGTACGCTATCCAATAATTAGAATTTTCTTTGAGGTGACAAATATCCCCTGGGTGGCGCATGAGACTCAGAATACTAAGACTGTTGAACAGGATCATTTTTGTCCTGGGAGACTTAACAATTATGAAAATGCTAAATATATGCATAAAAGCCACAGAACTGAACATGCACAGCGAGTTTGTAAAATATATAGATTTTATGTGTGTGTGTTTAAATATACATAATAAATATACAAAGTACACACACATTATGTAAACAACTTTTATTTTGGAAGCAATTAATCGTTTAAAAGTAATAAATTATATATAGCTTAACAGAAAATACAAAAATATATAAAATATAAATATGTGTGTATATATCATAGATACATACTTACATGCCTATGTTATTAGTGTGCGTGTGAGAGAAAGTATATATTTTATTATTCAAGTGTACTTTTAGATTAATAGGAAAGTTTTAGGTAAAGAAAATTTATAAAAAATTTAAAATAATGAATAAATTTATTTTATAGATTTACAGAAATGAGAGAGATCAAAAGGAAAAGAATACATATAATAGCAGTTATAATAATATTGTTGCTACTGTTTTATATAGCTTCATAGAAAAGGAAAGAAAACTGAAAAGCTGCCCGCATGTCATTGAAGAGCAATAGTGGCAAAAAAGCAGAAATAAATTGATGATTTTTATCTCTTATCATGTGACATTAGAAGTCGATTTCTTCTCTCCACCACAAGGTGGCGCTTGTTGACCGCGTTGAGTTTAGCAGCAGCACATTCTTAACTGAAAGCTGAAAGTAACTCATGGTTTCTCATTCAGGAGAGAGACAAACTTCGTGGAGCAGCATTAATACACGGACTCAGATCTGCAGTGAAAATATCTGCTTTCTTGCTGCTCTCCCTCAACATAACAATACTCACTACCCGCCAAAATCACCAACTGAGAGGGACTTTCCTTTTGCTTTCCATGAAGCACACATCTACAATATTTTTATGATACAGAGAAAACATTTATTTCATGCCAGTTGGGATGTGAATATCTCACTTAATATATGTATATCAGAATTATAAAATGGCTAAAAAAAAACTCAATTAATTTATATTTCTTAAAAAATACAACATAATGGGATGTTTCCTGATTAAAGTGACTTCTCCTGTGAATGTATACAGAACAAAATGTGACCAAACCTCCAAGCTGTTACATTTTAATGGAATTAATTTTGACAAAAATTCTTTGATCTTTTATAATGTAATTGAATAGTTTTTTAAAGATTAAACAGATAATTTTGTAGCTCAGAATCCATGTATTGTATCCACATTTTTTTGAAAGCAAAATTCTATCACTTAGTGGTAGTTTTTTTTTTTTTTTTTTTTTCCTAGTGCACGCTCATGTCAGTCTATATCAAACATTTGACATTCTTAATGCTTTGACAAATTTGTCCAAACCATAGCAACGTGTGATATCATTATGTAAATATTCCTACAATGTGTTTCCTTTCTCTAATGTATCATATTCATTGTGTGTTATCTTTATTGTAAGATTGTACAAAAAAAAGAAACTAATATTAAACCTTTGTCTACGGTCTAATTCCTGATTAAATTATTATTGTGATGAATACATTAGCTTCACTTGCTCCTCTTTTTCTCTGCACAATTCCACACTCGTTTATATAAATGCATTAAGCTCACGGGGGAAAAAAAACTAAGCGATGAAACACATCTCACACACACACACACACACACACACACATTCTTATTTTTCAGTTTTGGGATGTGCACATTTATGTTGGATTATAAATATTAATTGGAAAAGAAAGACCTGCAGTTTCCATTTATTGTAGGATTTTGTTGTTTTTGTTCTCCTAGACTGTGTAAACATAACATTTGGACCTTCTTGTGGATTCCAGTTGTTTTTGGCCAGTGACCATCTTTATCTCTCTTGTAGCCTGACGGTGGGGTGAAAGGTCGTGACATTTGCTTGTCTGGGGTTGATTGGTTGATGTCAGAGGTCACTGTGCCACATGTCTGTCCCATTAAACACAACACCAAACAGATAACTGGATGTAGGAGGTCAAAGGGTAGATGTATGCCACAGGTGAATGCAGTTTACAGGGTTTTTTAAGACATTAATACTTTTATTACGCAAGGATGTATGAAATCAAAAGTGACTGTAAAGACATTTGTAATGTTACAAAAGATTTCTGTTTTAAATAAGTGCTGTTCTTTTGAACTTTGTTCCTCAAAGAATCCTGAAAAATGTAGTGCAGCTTCCACTAAAATATTCAGAAGCACAGCTGTTGATTATAAAAAATAAATTATTGAAAATAATAGGTTTCTTGAGCAGCACATCCAAATGATTTCTGATCATGTGACACTAAAGACTGGAAAAATGCTGAAAATTCAGCATTGCATCACAGGGATTACATTTTAAACTGTATTAAAACCATATTAAGTTATATAGATTGTAAAATGGCTATTTTAAATAATAATAATAATAGTAATAATTTCACAATATTACTGTTTTTGCTGTATTTCTGATCAAATAAACAGCCTTAGTGAGCATAAGAGACCTCTTAATTATTATTTTTTTATTTATCTATTTATATATATATATTTTTTTTTTTCTCATGGTCCTAAAAGGGTTATAGAATATATATAAATATAAATCTCAAAGGCAGCTGTGAAAATAAATCTATTACTAATCCTTTTATTTTAAAAACTTACAAAAGCCTAACCTTTCATTGGAGAATAAGAATTTAAAATGGGAGAGATTGTTTTTCTCAAATACACATTCATCATACCCTTTTATTCAATACTTTTTGCAACCTCCTGTTGCCAGGATAACAGCTCTTTATCTTCATCTAATGCCTGATAAGTGTAAAGAACATCAGAGACCGTCCTTCATCCAGATCAGCTGTGTTGGTGGTGCTTCTCTTTAGTTCACCTCAATTATTTTCTGCAGGGTTCAGGTCAGAGTACAGCAGAAGCATGGTTTTGTGTTCAGTGACCCATTTTTGTTTTGTTTGATGTTTGGATCTTTTTCTTTTTTTTTTTTTTATATGTTGGTATTTAATTTAATCCATGATGCTATGTGTCTAAACAAGATGTCCGTCCGGCGGCAAAAAAAATAGACCCACAAGATCAACAGTACAGCAGTATTTTTCATTGTACAGATGAGGTACTTTTACTTTACATCGTGAGTGTTTGCTGCTAAAAAGCTTCATCTAACATAGAAGTCAGTGCTATTTGAAGTTCCAGTCGTATCTGACAACTGAATATGCCCGATTTTATTTTTTTTTTTCTCCTCCTCGCCATGTATCAGGACAGTATAGACACACATCATCTTCCAGACAGATTTGTAATCTCCTTTAGTTGATTGGATCTTCTTAATTATTACCCTGATGGTGCAAATGTGGATGCTTTTAGCTCTTTTCCTACAGCCACTTTTGCAGTTTGTAAAGTTTAGCTATCTTTTGCTGCACATCAGAAGTATATTCGTTGGTTTTAATCCTAGTGATCTCTAATTTATTGAGTTTGGTCTTCTTTATAATCCTGTGAAACAGGAAGCCAATGCTGGACAATTTCATTCTCCTATTGTCACTAGTTTAAAAAATTATGAATGGGATTATTTTATTATATGAATGGGAATACAGTTTTTAGAGATGTTTTAATCACATGAATTTCCAAAGGTACTTCAATTACAGGTTAAACAATCCAGACTTATTTTCACAGCCGCCTTTGATCATATTTACCAAGGGTATGAATACTTTCGAGCACACCAGTGTGTGTGTGTGTGCAGATAGTTAATATGGACAAGCTATTGAAAAAAAAAAAGTCAAAATGCCTCCAGCACATGTTAGCTTCTTCAGTACTGCACCTCCTAACACTTTTTGTCATTGTTCCTGTTCTTTCATTTTATGTTCAATCATGGTTTCAGAAACAGTGCAACATTCAGTCAGAAGTGCGCCATAAGCAAATGGTGAACGCAAGCCTTTAATTTCCCCTCTCTGGGAAGTCAGCATGTGACATACTTAGATCTTGGCTCCCATCTCCTCAAAGGACGTGAGGAACAAACAAACGGTCCAATTAACTGCTTCGGGTTCCTGCGGAGGGGAGCGGGAAACCCCCTCCTTTCTATTTGCACTCGCACACCCCTTCTCCACCTTCTCAGCGTTCACAGGCCTCGCTCTCCATTCTCCTTCCCTGCAGGCCTTTCGCGGCTAATGTTTATTCATTTACCACTTAGAGGACGGACACAGCACCCTGTTAAAACTAAATCAAGCTCCATTCATGACATGATCCTTTTCGCCGGGCTCAAAGAGCCCTGGTCCGAGGGGGGCCGTGACCCTGAAGACGCAGAGCGAGGGAGGGGTGTGTTTGATCCTATAGCCCTCTAAAAAAAAGACAGCACTGTCTGCCTCGACCGTGATTAAGCTGACCAATGGCGGTCGCGGCGGGAATTTAGAGGAGGCGTGCTGAAGATTAAAATATGTCCCGCCCATTCAGAGCTGCTGGTATAATGGAAGAAAGGAGCATTAGGGATAGAGGGACGAGGTCTTTTCACGGCTCATGACTGATTGCCCGTCTTTTGATTGACGTCCAGTGTGGAGCTGAAGGGTGGGAAAGTATTGGGTGGGGTTGATGTTGAGAAAGCTGTGAGAAATGAAGGTTAGGACATTGTGTGAGAGAAGAGAGGCTTTGCTGAGAAGCTCCACGCCGCTAATTAGCTGTGACCGTTACAGCCGCTCGCTAGCACACTGAATATTACAAATAAATGTTTTACCCAGATTAGAAAGGATAATGTGGAATTAAATGTGTGTGTGATATGTACAGCGGTTTCAGAAGGCTAGACAGAAGCATCTCCGAATGCCGTTGCTAATAATACAATATCAAAACCACTTGCCAATATAATATATAAATGTTTAAAACTTCTAATAATATATTTGTTTAAATGTTTTTAAATTATGTGTGTGTTCTAGAATTTTAGAGAATTATAGAGCTTTTGTGCTATTACAGGAATAGAATAAAATAAAAGTCAAATAAAATTCAATTCAATTAAACAATAAAATGAAATATTAAATTAATTTTTAAATTTAATGGGTGTTGTTTTTGTAGGCAAGTACAAATTGTATAAAAAAAAATTAAATTATAAAAATAATGTATAATTTATTTTGTTTTATTTTTATATTCATCTTTATATTTTTCTTTTTATTATATATATATATATATATACACTTTGTAGTAATTTTTTCTTTTATTACTATTAAAAGTACAATATAATTAAATATAAAATCTAGTAACTATAATAGTAAACAGTAAAAAATGCGATAACATTTTTAGATCTTTTAGAGCTTGAGTGTCTAAACATTTTTTTAGATAATATTATGTTGTAATTTAGATGATGATGATGACTTTGAGGAAGAACTGAGTTCATACTTCTACTAAAAATAACCCAGTATATATTATACATATGACTTGCTGGAGTGGCTTTAGCATAGAATGCATAAATGAGCATTTAGAGCTTTAATCTTAAAATGAAAATGTTGTTTGTTTGTTTGTTTTTATTTCTGTGTTGGTCTAATACGCCGGAACCCAATAACCCTCCTGAGGTTGCGAGGATGTGAGTGTTTCTGTGCTCTACTCTCATAAAGCAGCCTGTAAATCCAGACTGAGCTCCATAAAGACTTTTACAAAGGTGCCAAACTGGTCTTGTCCTGTCTTCGGTCTGATCCCTTCGTTTGTATTCGGCTTTCATTGAGGAATCTGTTAGCATTATGGGATGTTGGTGTAAATCTCATTCAGGAAAAGCTGCAGTAAAAGCTTTTACTGGTCTCTGGGTTAGAAACTCTTCAGTGAAATACCTTTGTTTTAAAAGTCCTTTGAGGATTTGTGTCTATATTTTCAGACCAGATCTGAGAAAGTGGTTGATATTTGGGTATTTTGATCCAAAGTCAAAGCAGCTATCTGCCTATTCATCCATCATTCATTTTGTGGTTTATGCAGTGTTCATTTAATTTTAGCAGGTTTCATTTCTGTATTCATGTACAGGATGTACCAGCTTTTTCCATTTAGACAGCAACCGCAGTTTATAAAATGCTAATTTAAAGTAAATATTTACTCTGTTTTATGAAGTTTCCTAGCAGAAAACCTAAAGTGAAGAAACCTTCACGAGGAGGAGAACACTTCTACACACAAGGTCAAGAGCTGAAATAGACCGATGTAGAGTCAAAACTGATTAAAAACACCTTATCTGATCAATTAATAACCATATCAGCTTGTCTGGTCTACAGTACTTTCTCACTTTCTTCTTACTGACAGGCTTTTCAAGAAATAATGTATTTTTTATTTTTCATATATATTTGAGTCAATTTGAAATAAACATTAACAAAATATTTTTTGTCTCATTTGCTGTAAATGAGTTTGTAATGTGCTGTATATAGGAGAAGTATACGAGTCAATACTATATTCAGTAGCCTATTATTTAGTTTTTATATAGTTTAGTTTTTATCCATTACCTTTTTTTAGGGTCAGAATGCTGCTTTTCACATTTTTGAAAGATGTTTCTTGCAGTGTTTTTATTTTTTTATTTTTTTTTAAGTGTCAAAGAGATACTATTATAGTTTTTATTAATATTTTTTTCAGTTTCATTTTAGTTCAAGTTTTAGTCATTTTATTTTTTGACATTTTTTTTATTAATGGTCTTAATTTTAGTTAAGTTTTAGTTAACCATATAACCACATGCTCTGCATTTATTTGCATAAAAATAGTCATATTGTAAATTGTGAAATATTAAAATTTTTTTTTTTTTTGTGCTGTCAAAGAATTGAAAAGTTTTTGTTTGCATAATATGTATGTGTACTGTTTATCTGTATTTATCATGTGTATATACAGTGTATTCAGAGCATATTCATTCCCCCTTAAATTTTTCACTCTTTGTTATATTGCAGCAATTTCCTCATTAATGTACACACAGCATATTGACAGAAAACACAGAATTGTAGACATTTTTGCAGATTTATTAAAAAAGAAAAACTGAAATATCACATGGTCCTAAGTATTCA
>JAUMHE010000085.1:4426428-4452014 GCA_032359235.1 Enteromius mattozi | reverse complement strand
ATTCAGCAAGAATGCATTAAACTGACCAAAAGAGACATTTATAATGTCACTAAAGTTGAACATTTTAAAACGCAATGTTAACAATATTTTTTCGTTATAATAATTTCTGAAGTTTCATGTGACACTAAAGACTTTTTGAAGTAAATTTAGCTTTGCCATCACAGAAATAAATGACGTTATAAAATATAAAATAGAAATAGAAAACAGAAAACGTTATTTAAATAAATATTTTATAATATTACTGGTTTTGGTGTATTTTTAATAAAATAAATGCTTTTTGGTGAGCATAATAGACTTATATTTAAAATATTTTTAAAAGATTTTACTGACAAAAACAAAAAAATTGAATCATAAAATATAATATAATGTAATATAATAATAGACTTACATTAAAAACAGTTTTAAAAATCTTACCTACAAGGAACATTTGAACCGTGTAATATAATAATAATAATAGTATATAATATAATAGTATATACTAATAATAATATATAATATAATACATATTTAGAAAGTGCATATATTACCTTTAAAAATTATCATTAAACCAGATTTAAAATATATGAGAATCATTGCAATATATAACAAAATATCAAACAAAGTGATATTATTAATTTTAAAGTAACTACACAAATACACTTGTCAAGCACAGTATTCCACAAAATGATCAATTGCAATTAAATTCATAATAATTTTATATTATATAAATAGATATATATATATATATATATATATATATATAGTGTGATTAAGGTGTCCAAATACTTTTTGTGGCTGCTGAACATCCTATTAACATTGCATGTGAAATGTATAACAGGTACCAGACAACATAAGTTATTTACAGTACCAGTCCAACTGCAGGAATGTACTTAAAGTACTTACTGCTGCTGAAATAAATTGAGCAATGTCCTCAGGTATCCATTGTTTCAGATACAGTAAAGAACGGCACTGTTTGTTGATGAAATTAATAGACCTCTGGGTAAGGTACAAGACTGCATGGGCTGGTGATTTGCATCAGCACTGTGATGAAGGTCATATGACATCAGAGGCGGGCACCTCATGCACCGTGAGCTCCGCAGAGTAAAGAAACCATCAAACAACAAGCCCACCTCAGCTTCACCTCATCAAAGAGAGGCCACCCAGATGCAGACAGAGAAAATGATAATGCTGATAATGTGCCATTACTGCGATAAAGACTCGAAAATTAAAACAGAAAGGAAGGCAAATAGGGACGGGGTTGTAGAGACACATTGTGAGATTGATAGATTCGGAGGATGGAGGGAAGGAGGGGTGGACACGTGATGAGGAGACATGTTTTAGTTCCTCTGATGCCTCACAGCTTCATGTAAACACTTCCTCTTCAGTCACTGCCTCTGTTCTAATTACATAAGGGATAAAAATGCATATATCAGAATTGCATTTGTAGTAGGTAAGCCGTCTCAATAACATATGTGTTGATAGCACTGTGCTGAAACTATAGCATTCAAAAGTTTTAAAACATTTTTGATATTATGTTAACATAATATTGTGAAATGTGGCTTTTATTCCAACGATGCAAAGTTGAATTCAGTATTCAGTGTCATCCTTCAGAAATCATTCTGATATGATCATTTGCTGCTCAAGATACATATTGCGGTTGAAAAAAGTTCAGCGTTTCTAATAAACGGTCTTCTACTGAGATTGATTTTAATGGTTAGGTTTCCAAAGACCTCAGCGATATAACTTAAAAATAGCAATAATTATTATAATAATAATGATAGTCATTTTAAATGAACTTATTTTGCCTTCAGTTTCTTATAATAAGTTCTTCTGACCTAATTAAAAGCCAGCAGGAAGATATTATTAAAGCTTTAACCCTTTAAGCACATTATAGGCAGCAGTCTTAGTAAAAGTGAAAAGGAATACGAGTTATGTGAAAAATATGGTTTATATGGATCAGTAAAGATGCAAAACTGTGATGCATGACTATTTTATATCTCTTTCTAATATTATTTTTTAAAAAATAAGGAAGAAAGTAAAGAAAAAAGTTAATCGCTGAGTAAGATGGGAGTATCTCAGGTTAAAATTCATTTTATGAGCAGATAATAACACTAACGTAACAGTAAATTAGGAAATTAATATTAATGCGTTTGCACTGAAAATAAATATTTATTAAATTGAATCTTTTTTGAATTAAGGTTAGTGGGTGCAATCAATTTATTTCAGCTACTTTTGAATAAATAATAGTTGACTAACTTTCAGCATTTTTTATTTAAATAAATAAAATAAAATAAATTGATCGCAACCACTTACTTTAAAGAAATTAGTAAAAATATTTTCAGTGGGAAGAGGAAGTCTGAAGAAACTATACAACAGCTGTTTTTTGTTTTTTTTAATAGTCACAATTATTTTTACGTTAACTTGGATTTTGCAAAAACATGTATTTGAATAGAGCTTATAGTTTGTATATAACCTGTGAAATTCCATAAAAATAGATAAATAATTAAATAAAAATACTGGTTGACTGTAGAAAACCTCCATGTTTTTTGATTGTGTGCTGGATGATTAAAAGAAGTGTCTAGCATTATCTGTTAACACGGTCCAGTAAGATTAAATCACGATCATGTCTGCTGTGTATTTAGGTCAACAGCCATGAGCAAAAGTCTGTCATCCTTATATATCTTTGACTGTGTGCTAGTCACACTCTATCAACTCTTAAACTGTAACAAGACATGCTGTTAAACTGTTAAAGTCAGTAACTATAAGTGATACATTTACTAATCACCAGAAAACTTCAATTCTACGTATACGAGTAAACAATATCCATCACGTGCCATTCAGAGTCCTAAATAACAGTAAATGTAGCTCAAGTTTAATCTTAGTCTCTTAATGCAACTTTGGCAAAGAACTAATCTATCAGGTTAAGAATCGGATTTTCCTACATCCGTGTTTTTTGTCATTACGACGAGGGGAAACCCTCTGCATGTGAGTGTCGAAGCAAAAGCAGTTGACCTGATTTTTGAGTCGGATTTGGTTGTGTTGTCCGATTTCTTCTGTGACAAAGTCAAAGCATCATCCTCAGATGTGGGTGTGTTTATGATTTAATCGCTGGAAATGTGCATTACTGCACGAGTCGATTAAATTACCCGAGTGTTGAAAAAGATGTTTATAGTTTATTTATTAGCCGCTCGTTAGCTGATGCAAAGCGCCTGTAACCCTTGAGGCTCGTGAGTTTAATTGAGCCTCTGTGGTGAAGAACTGATAAAGAGAAAAGCAGACGCTCCTCAAACATGAGATAAAGTAGGACTTAAAGGGATAGTTCACCCAAAAATCTAAATCCGGCATGTCGTTCCAAACCTGACTTAATTTTTTTTACTCTGTGGAACACAAAATAAAATCAGTTTTTGACTCTGTGATGAAAGGCAAGGGACCAAAACAACTTTTTTTAGAATATCTTATTTTGTGGACAACACGAGGGCAAAACGGTGCATGTAAAATGATAGTTTTTTCATACACTGATCAATTTTGGGCTATTTTGCTTCCATATAATGTATTCTTTCTGAACAGTGGAAGGAAAACAAGTAGTTGTTTTATGTCACTTTTTCAATTTGCCAGAGATGTTCACTTTCGTAGCACTTACATAAACCAAACCTTACTGTTTTATTCATATCTATATTCTGAAGGTTTTTACGTAGTGGTTCGTTTACATATTATTCACCTGATTTATGTGAAGAATTTTTTTTTTATTATTAAAACATGTCTGGCTGTTGATGACTGATTAAAAGAGAAATCCAAAACCTTTATTATGTCAGCAAAATGACAAGAATTTTTGAACGAATAAACTGATTAATTAATTTTAAAAAGTATTTGTGAATTTCGAGTTTATATCTCACAATTCTTTTTTTCTCAGAATTGCAAGAAAGTCAGTTTCTAAAAAATAATTGTAACTTTTTTTAATCCCACAATTGATTTATATTTTGAGTTTTTTGGGCAATTTTGAGTTTATTTCTCACAATTCTGACTTTTTCCCTGTTTTTCCCCCCTCAAAAAAAGTCTCTCAGTTCTAACCTTTTTTCTCAGAATTGCAAGAAGTCAGAATTCTGAGATTAAAATTCACAATTGCTTTTTAGTTTCTGTATCCTATGTTGAAAACGAGTTTCTGAAAATGTATGCAAATTAGTGCATTTTTAATTACCTACAGCCTCATTTGCATTTCAGAAAACTAGTAATGCAATGTTTTGTCTTAGCACACTACTACGAATTATGTATAATATCTATTAACCTAATTTCACCCAGTCCTGAAGGGTGACTGATTTTACCACAGGTGAAACGAACAGTCAGTGAAGTCAAGTTCAAGTTCACATATGTCTAGACCGTCTCGTACCATACCGTCCCTCTTTCTTCGCACACAGGGGGGTCTGTTTGCCCTTTGACCCGTGCGTAAGTTGCTATGGAAGGGCGGCAAGAGGGTTCAGTAATGTCCCCGTGAAAAAGCCGTGCTGTCAGGGGCTGTCTAGTGACGTCCCCCCCTTCCCCGCCTCTCTCTGCAGCTGGGCACGGTCCCGGAGCCTGGGAATCTTCGGGCTCAGACCTGGTCCACCCCCCATTGAGACTCAGTCTAGCCGTACCCTCACCCCACCATCTGCAGGCCGCCGCTCTCAAGTTCAAATCTATCGCACATATGATGCACAATACGGAGATGCAAAGGTTTGCTTGTAATTGCAGTAATGCACGTGTGTTTTTATGCACTGTAAATATAAATGGAGATCTGCCAAGACCGCCGTCTTGTAATTGGTTGGCGATGCTGAAGGTGTGTGTTTGGAGTCGGAAAGAGAATTACAGTGTGTAAGAATGTGTGTGTGTGTGGTTGTCGGGCAGCAGGAGGGTATAATAAAAGGAGTCATTTGCATAAGCTGCATGGAGCCCGAAGAGGGTGTTCGGAGGAAAACAACAAGAATGAAAAAAGGACAAATCCTACGTTGTGCGGGCAGAAAGAGAAAGCGAGGGCTCGCGTATAGGGGAGAGGGTGGAAATTAACAGAGAAAGACTTGAAGCTGCTCCCCTGTGGTAATGAAAGGCATCAGGAACCTCAATGCATAATATTTGAACACTGTGACAGAGCGCTTACACTGTTTACAAAGGCCTATTGAGAGAGAGAGAAAGAGATTGATTACGGATCATTTATTTTGCTTTTGATGAGCGTGGAACATGTGAAAATATTAAAATTGTATCATCGTCGCTCTGCGGCTCTGTGTGAAGCTGTATTGTGATTTGTGTTTTGAGCGGCAGGTACAACGGCACGTTTTATTCTGATCGTTTTGCCCACATCATGTCTGTGCAATTAAAAAATCACTGTTTAGGGAAGCAGGTCTTTTAGATTGTATGTTAATGCAGCTCTGGTAAGCTTTGTTTTTTTCTCTTTTGCAGGTGTGGACTGAACTCGGTGGATACACGCTTTGTCGAAAATTAGCCCGAAATCGACTAATTATGCATCCAGAGAGAACAATGGGAGCCTCGAGCACCTGAAAGTTTAAGAGGCACATAAAAACATGTTGTGTGTGTGTGTATGAGACCAAAAAAAAAAAAAAGAATTGTACTGTACTGTATTATACAGTATTATACCATAATTTTAATACGTGTCTTTACAGTTAGCCTGCTTATAGATATTTAGGCTACATACTTCTTAACCTGCATTTTTTTAAATATATATAAATGTATTTTTGTTGCCTTGATAACTGTAAAAAGGAACCATATGATGTGCATTTTTGTATTGTCATTTAATTTTATTTATAAATATAATATTTCTACTGTATATTGTAGGCTATTGTATGGATAAATAAAAATGTGATATGAATCAGCTTTGTATTTGCATTTTATTGACGTCATATTGTGTCACACCTGGCATACAGTTGAAGAGTTAATTACTGTGAGTTAATTTGTAGGCTACGTAAAACACTTGTATATTGTTGAGAACTATGATAATCAGATTTCAACGGGCAGCGAGAGTTATGAAAAGGTGTGTAGTTTAGTTAAGGTTTTGAGTAAAATATTTTAATAAGAACACTTAAAATGTAATAAATTAGTTTAACACGATCCATGTCTAATTCAAAGATAATAATAAGGTAACGCTAGGTTACACCTTTTAGGAATAGAAAAACACCCTGCAAAAATGTTGATGTAATTTGTCGTGAAAATGCCACACGCGGATTCACCAATCCTACTATGGCGAAGGACATCCGATTAATATTCATAAACTAAGCCTTCGGCATTGAACGGATAGCGAGCAACGTCAGCGCGACCTACTTAATATTCAAGAACGTTCACCATTGGAAGGCTACGATCAACGTCAGCGAGAATATATAAATATTCAAGACACAAGCTTTCACCATTGGAAGTTGTACCAAGACACGTCAGATGGTCACTTAATATTCAACTAGTAATCTTTCGCCATAGTAAGATTCGTAAATTCGCGACAGGGAAAGGATTTTCGTAACAGACACCACAAAATAAGCTGTTCATTATGTGGAAATGAAGAAGAAAAATCAGCATAAGGAAGCATAATTAAACGCCTTTATAAACAACGAGAATAAACGGCTTTAAAAACATGTCACAGATTTTCTCATTTAAAGAAAAGCGCTGTTTGAATTGTGCCTCAGTGTAGACAAATTAGACTAAACGTAAATTAGATTCACCAAGCGTAACAATGTTTCCGATTATTAAAATCGCGAGCGTTCTATTAGAACTATATCGGGTTCTACTGAGAACAGTTTGCTGAAATAAGAACTATCACAGTTTTCAAACACTTAAGACTAGATTTTCCAGCCATACCATTTTATGGTCAAAATAAATAATATTGTTATAAAATATAACAGGTATAAAATCGCAAATCACATATTTAAATATATAATATTTTATGAATATCGGTTGTTACAGTGGATGGCAGTTATAATTTTTTTTTAAATTTATTTAATTTTATACATTGTAGTTCTATTTGTAACTTTATATATGAGTCACACCTCAATCAGTAATTAACACAGAAAACAACACAAATATATAAGAAGCTTTTTGTTTCTTTACCGGTAATGACCTTGACTCTTTTAGACCAGACCAATAAATGGACACTTGATGGAGTCCAGACGAATAAATATCATGTGGACAGGGACCGGCTGCTCGCTCCCTAGAGGACAATAAACTGGACAGAGGTCAGAGTTCAGAACGACAGGTCAAGAGCTGCTAATTGAGTGGCGATTTCCTCTTTCTCCCTAATGACCGCTGAGGGCGGATGACACTGAGGTCCCTAAAATGTCTGCACGGTAGTGAACCCATGACCTTTCATAGAGACCAAACACTAAGAGCTAACTGCTAAGACAAATAACAATTAGTAAATGTTTTATTTAATTTAATTTTAGTAATTGAATTCTAAATTAAATTATACACTACACACATCTGGTTTAAGATAATGTTTAAATTTTTTTTGCTCTTTTTGAAATTATTTTACAAACAATAGGAAAACCAGTGTTCTATCTCAAAGATGGATAGATAGATAGATTCGTTCATTCCACAACTGTTGATTTTCTTTCAATTGGCAGGATTTCTGTCTCTTCACAAGGATATATGTATATTGCACTTTTGCATACCAATAGAGCCGGAGCCTGTGAACCCCCCAGACCCTTTGACCTCTCTCCCCCAAACATGAATAGCATCACTCAAGGCCTGGACAGGCTTTTCAGCCGGCCTGAGTCGTGCCTAAGCTCCTAAACATGATGATTTAATGTATCCTCAGCCCCCCGGGTAGCTTTTGCAGGGACTAACAGAAGTTTGTTTAAGACACAAACCCCCTCTAAAGACATGCCTCCCCATCTAATGCTTTCTCTCGGTTACACACAGGCAAACGTCCCTCCCCTCCTGTTCTTCAGGCTCCACACTTGGCAAAATTAAGGGTCTGATCTAACAAGGGCTCTTTCATCTGCTGAGAAAAGCAGTATGTGTTCAACTGGCCTCTATAGGACTATACGCTGGCAAAGAAGAGAAAGAACATTAACTTGTTCAGAACTGAACCCATAATAATCTACATGTTAAATCACTGGAGAAGATGTGAGAGTATTACTCGTATGTTAAAGAGATTTGTTAATCATCAACAAATATAAAGAGATGCTTTGTCCTGAGTTTACTATATTTGTTGCCGTTTTTATCCTAAATCATTAGAAAGAACAAAAATGGAAGTTTATACGTCATTTAAATATATAAGGACTATTTACAAAAACAGCTTTGGGGATTATATCTCTGGATTATCTGAATAAATAGGCCTATTATAAATACATATGTTAATGTTTTTTATAATAGTGAAATCACTCTTACATTTAAGAACAACGTGATTTCGTTTAAAATTTCAGTATAGGTTTATAAAGAGAAATAGGTTCAGTCTTGTTGAAACGCGTTATTGTTTCAGTTACTATATTATATTATATCCTACAAATGTTAAATTACCAGTATATAAAAAATGATGTGTTATGCCTTAGTCTTATGTTCATTTTCTATGACGATAGCGCCCTCATGCGACAATATTAAGAAAACGTGTTGGGCGCTTGATTTCCGACAAAAGATTTTCAATCAAACATTTTTATAGTGATTTGTTTTGTTAAGGTAGCTTAACAAAAGCTAGTGTTTTTTTCTTTTTTGTAGTGAGGGCATTGGATTTAATAATATGCTATATCACAGACGTAAAGTAACATCTGTAATCGAAGTTTGAGAAACATGAGACTGTTTCTGTTTCGTGCAGTAAACTGTATGTTTTTTATGTTGTGAGTGTAACCTACGTCTTTTAACCACAGAAATAAGAAAACGTCCCAAAAGTGGGAAAATTACGACCCCGGCAGGACTCGAACCTGCAATCTTCTGATCCGAAGTCAGACGCCTTATCCATTAGGCCACGAGGCCTTCGTTACCGCAATCGAAAAAAATGCTCTACTATGTTTACTACATTATCATATAAGTTGACTTTATTTGAAAAAGTATATATATATTTCAGTAACTATCTAAAATTATTTAGGTGCTAAATATTCTACGCCTATTAATGAAAATGTCACATAGACGGCGTTATCACGCGGAACCAAAACACTGGGTGTCGCTGTTAGGCAAGTTGCGCTTCATAGGAACAGGATTTCTTCGGATTGAACTGTAGGGTGCGTGTGTAGTGTGTACGAATGTATTTTTGGGCTGTATTTAGGAATAAAACGTTGTCTGTAATATAACGAAATCGATTTGCAAGTGCACTAGCATGGACAGAAAAGCAGCGTCATATACTTTATACAGCGGTGGTTAATCAGGTATTTGTCATGGTTTTTGTCAGCGTGACAGATATGAGCTGATGAACTTCTCATATGTATGTCTTCACTAAATAAAACCGAGCTTCTCGTAGTAGCTCTAACTATGTCTTTTAGTTTTAGCTCCGGAAACATTCTATTTTATATGGTAAACATTTTATGTTTTATATCAAATAAAATGTCAAAATATTGTATATTTATAGTATAAATATTTAAATTAAATTTATAAATCCAAAAATAGCATCCTAAAGGAAGTCAATTGGATGTGGTCTTTGATTTGCATCTCTAACTTGTTTATTTTTCATTTACCAGGTTCTTCTGAGTATGAGTGTGTTTCATCCAAGGCTTTAATTGCGATGCTCCGTCCGATAGCATGTCACCGGTGGCAGTCCTTTATACGAACTGGAACCTGGGTAAGATGGTGCTCCACGTCTGTGAAACCCAAATCCCAGCAGGGCTCAGATCAGACCCGTCTGAACCCCCTCAACATCCAGATGCTCTCCAGGAACCTGCAGGAGCAGATATTTAGGGGTCAGACGCAGGAGTGCACGGACGAGGATGTTGAGCGCAGTGTAAGACACTTGGAGCAGCATAAACTGTGGGGGAAAGAAACAGCCCTGTTACCTGACGTAGAGCTCAAGTTACCCCAAATGTACGGCAATGACATTGACGAACACTTCAGTGTACTTGCCCAAAAGCAGTGCCTTCCTTACCTAGATGCGGCCAGTCAGCTTCAGAAAGCAAGACTTCCCAGGATGCCCAAGGAATGGGCTTGGGAAGTGGGCTGGACTCGGTATGGGCCAGGCGGAGAGCGCCAAAGTGTCAATTTCCCAGATGAGAAAGCTGTAGTGTTTGATGTGGAAGTCTGTATGGAGGAAGGACACTGTCCTACATTGGCTGTGGCGGTTTCCCCAAATGCCTGGTGAGGTTTACCGATGATAACAGGTATATATATTCACCAGGGATTTTACCAGTGATTCTAGACAAACATTTTTTATTTGGTGTTGCAGGTACTCATGGTGCAGTAAGAGGCTCATAGAAGACAGATACACCTGGTCTAGTGACGTGACGCTGTCCGATCTCATCCCTCTGGAGACCCTAGCAAACTCCACCCAACCGCGGGGCGGTGTATGGCAGGAGAGGCTAGTGGTTGGACACAACGTGAGCTTTGATCGGGCGCACATTAAAGAACAATACTTACTGAAGGTGAAATTCATTTTTCAAATATTTCTTTATTAGTTTTTGTTGATTTTAAAGGGTTGTAACAGTATTAAACTTCTATATTATTTGGTCTTAAGACAATGAAATTGAATCATTTTAAAAGCTAATGGCAATAGTTGGTGTCAGAATATTATTTTTTAAACTACAGTTCTTGAGTTGAAAAGCTAATAATTAATTTAATTTAATTAATAATTTTATTAAAAATAAAACACTTGAAATAGTTAATTTGGTTCCCCCTCATATTATATGACCATTAACCAGCAACAGAAAACTGTAAACATGCCAATGGATTGTTAAATATTTGAAATATTGCCTTAATATCTCAGGAGATAATATACAGAAACTTTCTGTAAAAGAACTGACAAAAAGGTTTTGGAATCCCTGCATTGTTATTAATGTAAACTTTCAAAATGTTGTCCTTACAAGTGACTAAATTAAAATAAGTCTATCTGAAAGTATTAGAATTAATAAAACTAAAAATGAAATGTAAAAAAAATTAAACTTAACTTATAATTCTTGTGTTAATTAAAAGAAGGAGTAAAACATAAATATTGGAAGAGAATTTTAAACGCAGAAATGGTGTCTTGAAAATTAACTGAAATAAAATAAGTGTAAGTTAAAGTGCTAAAATTACTACTTTAATTCATAAAATAGAAGTATAAATAAAAAGTTAAACAGAAGTATTTAAAAAAAATAAGAACTAATAATAAAAGCACATAAAAACTATTTAAAATGTAACTAAAATTAAAATCAAAACTTAAAATATAAATATAAGCGCTGATTTAATAAATTCTAATATTAAAGTGATTTGCTAAATAAAACAGTGTGTTTAAAAATTAACTTTGAATATGCACAAATAAATATCCGATATTAACTGATAATGTTAACAAAATTAGAGAAATCTCTATTGGCCAAAAAAACAATATGTATCATATTCTTTATATCATGTTTGTGCTTTTTGTTTGGTCTGTGTAGGGCTCCAAAATGCGTTTCCTGGACACAATGAGTCTCCACATGGCAATCTCAGGTCTGACGGGATTCCAGCGCTCACTCTGGATGGCTAGCAAGTACGGCAAGAGGAAAGGGCTACAGGAAGTGAAGGAGCACATAAAGCGCCTCGGCCGAAAATCGGAGGGCCCGAAGGTTTGTACAAACCTCTCAACTTTTGTCAGCGGAGCCTTAAAAGTTCACAATACCACCAACCGGTAACAAATTATATGATTTTTCTCGTGCAGATTGGCTCATGGGAATGGGTTGATATTAGCAGTATTAATAACCTTGCTGATGTTCATGCTCTCTATGTGGGAGGAGAACCGTTGAAGAAAGAGCCTAGGGATATCTTCGTGAAGGGCAGCATGCCGGACATTAGGAGAAATTTTCAGGTAAACGTGTAAAAGAAAAATAAACACTTTCCTGAAAATGGACAGATTTAGAGAAATGTAGCATTACATCACTTTACAAGATGTTAACTGATGAACTGGAGTGGTGTGTATTATTGTGATGTTTTTATCAGCTGTTTAGTCTCTCATTCTGACAGCACCCATTCTCTTTATAGCATCTATTATTGAGCAAGTAGTGCTAAATCTCTCCAAATTTGTTCTGATGTTATACTTTTTCACAAATGAATGCGAGTACAAATGAAGGAAGTGTGTTTTACTTTGTTTTCTCTGATAGGAGCTGATGCAGTACTGTGCTTTTGATGTTTTGGCCACACATGAGGTGTTCATTCAACAGTTGCCTCTCTTTATGGAGCGGTATGACACTTACTTTACATAAACCCACCACCAGCTCTACATTATGGCATATTATTGTTAAGTGATCTCACGTCTGCTCTCTTCTAGGTGTCCTCACCCAGTGACACTTGCAGGTATGCTAGAAATGGGCGTATGCTACCTTCCTGTCAATCAGAACTGGAAGCGGTACTTGGAAGATGCCCAGACCACTTATGAAGAGCTTCAGAGAGAGATGAAGAAATCGTTGATGAATCTTGCTGATGATGCATGCCAGTTATTGGAGAATGAGCGGTAAACATGCACTAGCTTGTTTCTTTCATAATAACCAAATGGACTCCCTGAAAGAAATTTTAGGGGACATACAGTTACCCGTTCTGCTTATTTTGTTGTTATTGGTATGGTCTGCTGTGCAGGTACAAAGATGATCCCTGGCTGTGGGACTTGGATTGGGATGTTCAGGACTTCAAGCAAAAGAAAGTACCTGTAAGCAAGAAGAAAGCCAAACAAGAGGCTGAGGCAATAGCAGCAGCAAAAGAAAATGTACCCGAAGACTGGAATGAGGGTAGGTTTGTTTTTTTTAATCAGTATAGTGGTTCATGGTTGATTTATTTTTTTTCTTCTTTGAAATGGTTCAGGCAGTTAACATTCATTAAGTACACTACTGTTTGGATTTTTTAATTATTTTAAGTCTCACCAAAGCTGCATTTATTTCATCAAAAATAGAGCAAATTATTTTAAACAGTAATATTATTACAGTTTAAAATAAGTTCCTATTCAAAATGTAAATATTGCATTGTGATGTCAAAGCTGAATTATCAGCAAGCATTACTTTAGTCTTTAATGTAGTGTCACATGATCCTTCAGAAATCATTCTAATATATTGATTTGGTGCTCAGGAAACATTATCTTCTTATTATCAATATTAAAAAATTATTCAATTAAGATAATGTATATGATTAGAAGCATTGATTAAATGTTACATATATTTGATCAAATATATTTAATATAAATAAATATACTAAATTTGCACCTTTCATAACTTTGTCTTAACTGTGAACTGTACTGTTGATGAATTAAAAAAAATCAATCTTTTCCTAAAAGGATTTTTGGAAAACCTGGAAATATCTGGTAAATTTAATAATAAATACTTTAATAAATGCTTTAACAGTATTGTTGCTACGTTAAACATTATTATTATTATTATTAAAATATTATAAAATATTATAAAATATTTTAAAATTGCACTCTCTTAGTTTTTTATTTTAAATTAGTTATTTTTTTATTTGAGTTATTGTAAAGGATAATAACACTATTAACTCTCTGTTTCAGACCCAGGTCCTCCTTCAGAAGAAGAGCAAGCTGATCTGCACCCAAGCAGAGAGCTTTTACAGAAACTAAAAGAGACACTCAGCTACCTGCCAAAAAGGAGACAGCACTTACCAGCCCACCCCAGGTAAATACCACCCCCGTTATCACATTTGAGTAAAACATCACATTCCATGAGTGCACATTTTGTACGTTGTTTTTGCTCAGCTGGTATCGTAAGCTGTGTGTGAAGATGTCTGAGGCCGAGGACTGGTCTCCTGGAGCCAGTCTCATCAGTCTGCAGATGAGGGTCACTCCTAAGCTGATGGGCATCACATGGGACGGCTTTCCCCTGCACTACACAGACCAGCACGGCTGGGGTTACCTGGTACCAGGCCGCAGAGATAACCTGGACACCTCAGAGGACAGTGAAGGACCTGTATGTCCATACAGGTAAAATAAAGCAAAGATAATTACTGTGTTGTTTAGAAAAAAATAAATACAGTGACCTGACAGCATCTTTCCAAAAACCTGGCTTCCAGGTCAATTGAGAACATCTATAAGGAGTACTGTGAGCGCAAGGGAAAAGAACAGCCCCAGTATCTGGACAGCCCACCTTCTGATGACTTCATGTTGACAGACAGTGCCGTGTGGCAGACGGTTAGAGCTTTGCATGATACTAAATGGGGTTTTTAGGGCTGGTAATTTCCTTTACAGTGGACATTTTCATACATGTCTGCATATTTTTGTGCGTGTGTGTAGGTAGAAGAAGTGAGTCGACTGGAAGTGTTTGATGATGAAGCGCTGAGTACAGCAGGAACATCTAAGAGGATCAAGGTTTGGTTGTGATTTAAAGAAAAAAAAATGTTTATTTATGTATATATATATATTACTGTTGTTAAATTTAAAAAATGAAATGTTATTATTTAATGCTTTGCAAATGCACATTGTACTAAAAATAGCTCTATTTACTCATTAGGAAAAACAAAATGCAGTAGCCGAAAATGGGAACAGCGAATGTCCCTATCACAATGGAAATGGACCATACAGTGATGTCAACATCCCTGGATGCTGGTTCTTCAAACTGCCTCATAAGGTATATGATTTTTGTCCTCATAGTACAATGCATACATTCAAGTTATAGTCACATGTTACTCAAATAGTTTCAAATCACAGGACGGAAATGAGAACAATGTGGGTAGCCCATTCTCTAAAGACTTCCTGTCTAAAATGGAGGATGGTACGCTTCAGGCAGGACGAGGAGGCACCAATGCCACACGAGCGCTGGAGATCAACAAGATGATGTCATTCTGGAGAAATGCTCAAAAACGCATCAGGTTTGGGAGTCTCTTTTAAATATGCTAGTCTTTTGAATGTGTTGATGATGCTTAGAGCTGATGTTTTGATCCAAAATCTCTTATTTGGTCTGTTTTTGCAGCTCCCAAAAGGTGGTATGGCTTCGTAAGGCAGAACTGCCGCGCACTGTCAGACGGTTTGTTAATGGGGTGTCTATTGTGTCTTGTTCATTTGAGTGAAAACATCCGAAGACGTCTGACCTTCTCTTTGCTCCTTCTTCAGACATGAAGACTTTGATGAGGAAGGACAATATGGGGCCATTTTACCACAGGTCATCACAGCTGGAACCGTCACTCGCAGAGCTGTAGAGCCCACGTGGCTGACTGCAAGCAATGCTCGGGTACGACAACTACAGACTGCAGTGTCTTCCATAAAACACTGAGAATGGCATTATTAATGGAGTTAATTAATTATTGCCATTAAGTAATCATGCGTATATGCGTGTGTGTATAAATGTGGTATATTTTATTATATACTGTTTTTTCAATATTTTTAATATATTGTTTTTATATAGTTGTATAGTTTATCATTATGACTGATCTATATCTTTCATGCCTATGGAAGCAAATAAGAAAGAAAATTATTATATGGTAAATTATCTATAATTTATGAGGCCAAAATATAAAAATTAACAAAATATCAAAATTATGACTTCAGTTGAATTTAACAGATTTTTTTTTGTCATAAGTCATATAGTTTGACTTCATCTAATAATTTGTCTTAATTATGTAGCATCTCATAATTTCTACTTTTTTTACACAGATATGAGATCATTTTTACTGTATGTCATGACTTTCAACTATTATCACAAAACATTTAATACCATAATTATGATTCAGTATATTATTTTCGTTTTGTCAAAATTATCACATTACAATTTCTAATTTGTGTCATATTTGTAACTTAATATCTCATAATTTATATCATAACTTTTCATGTCAGTTATCAATTTTTATTTTATTGACATAATTATGACATAGTAGTTCAAAAATTTCTACTTTTTATGATGTAGGATCTTAATTTAAGCTTTATGTCAAATGTCTTTGTGTCATGTTTGTCTTAGTATCTCATAATTTATCATTTGTCGTAATTTTTTATCATTTATGATGGAGCATCTCATAATTTCTACTTTTAGTCATGATTATGACAGTATCTCATAATTCACTTTTTTATGTCAAAATTTTGTTACAGTTTGTTGTAATTGCCATAACTGATTCAGTGTAACATTTTATGTCAAAAACGATTCACCAAAGTATGATTTTTTTTTTTTCTTGTGTGGCAGAATTGGTTCGCCATAATTGTGGCATTTAATGTCTGAGGGGTTTGTTTGTGTTTTCAGAAAGATCGTGTAGGCAGTGAGCTGAAGGCCATGGTGCAGGTGCCTCCTGGGTATCACCTGGTTGGATCAGATGTGGACTCTCAAGAGCTGTGGATCGCTGCTATACTGGGCGAAGCACAGTTTGCAGGAATGCATGGTATTCCAAATGCACTTTCCCAGCCATTAGATTCCAAGATGCAAATTCCTAAAAAAATATTATTTGTCAAAAGCAACTTACGAAATGAGGAATGCCAAATCTTGTTTCTTATGAGGAACAAGCTACACCCTTTGATTATTCATCATTTCTGATTTCCAGGATGCACAGCGTTTGGATGGATGACACTTCAGGGAAAGAAAAGTCAGGGCACGGATCTGCACAGCCGCACCGCAGATGCTGTGGGCATTAGCCGTGAACATGCCAAGGTCTTTAACTATGGCCGGATTTATGGGGCCGGCCAGCCGTTTGCTGAGAGACTGCTTATGCAGTTCAATCACAGACTTAGCCAACAGGAAGCAGCTAGTAAAGCTCGACAGATGTACGCACTTACAAAAGGACTGCGTAGGTAGGCAAAATTATCTCAATTATTTAACATTCATTTAAAAAATTGTTTAAATGTATATATAATGAGATATTAAATTGTGTTCATTATATTGAATTATTATTAAAGAAAAAAAAAATTTATTACAATAAATTACAAATATTAAATTATAAAAAAGTATTGAAAATATACATAAAACTAAATGATGTTTTCGTCATAAATTATTCAAAATATTACGTATTAAAATGAGCTGCATGAAATTGTATTTACAAAGTTAATAAGATGTATTAAATATTTAATGATTAAATTATTAAAATATAAATAGTTATTAAAATATTATATATTAAAGTGCCCCATTAGGGTTTTTTGACTTTCATGCAGTGTATAACACATCTCTATGTGAATAAAACATCTTGCAAAGTGTACCATGTATAAAATTGTTCATGTTGACGTCAACATGAAACATTACCAAAACCAAAATATAAACCCCATAACAAGGGCACTTTAATAGATTAAATCAGCATTTTATTTTTTAAATATTAATATAAAATATAAAAAGTTATAATGTATTGTTTTGCTTTAAATAATTGATTATGTGCAGATATCAGCTGTCTGAGGAAGGGGAATGGTTGGTAAAGAAGTTGAATGTGGACGTGGAAAGAGCTGAGGATGGCAGCATCTCACTCCAGGATTTGCGTAAAATCTCCAAACTGGCAATTCAAAGGTCTGCTGATCATGTAAGACAAGCTGTTTTATGCTAATTTTTGTTGGACAAACCTGCATGTCAAACTCCTGTTTAATCCTTTGAAGTACCACCAGAGGGAGCAAGAGGAAGTGGAATCTCGCAGGGCTGCGTGTGTGGGCAGGCGGCACAGAATCAGAGATGTTCAATAAGCTGGAAAGTATTGCCCACTCCGAGGAACCAGCCACTCCAGTGCTTGGCTGCAGGATTTCCAGAGCTCTGGAGCCTTCTGCTGTTCAGGATGAGGTGAGACAATACCTGGGCGCAAACTGTAATATGAAGTTCATTATCTGAACTATCTTTACACCTCTGCATATGATGTTTGTTACAGCGTTCAATGACTTTCTGTACTGTTTGAGCTACACGGGACGTCTAACTGAGCTAAACTGACTTCATGAGACTTCTATTATGCTTTAGTTCATTACCAGCAGAGTAAACTGGGTGGTTCAGAGTTCAGCTGTAGACTATCTCCATCTAATGCTGGTGGCCATGCGGTGGCTGTTTGAGGAACACGACATTGACGGGCGCTTCTGCATCAGTATTCACGATGAGGTGCGTTATCTGGTGACGAGTGAAGATCGTTACAGAGCTGCACTGGCCCTGCAGATCACCAACCTGCTCACCAGGTGATGGACAAACTTTGATTCCTGTTGTTGTTGGTATTACTCTGTGAAGTCCACGCTTGAATATTTTCATCCGTTCTCAGGTGCATGTTTGCCTATAAACTGGGAATGATGGACTTGCCCCAGTCGGTGGCTTTCTTCAGTGCGGTGGACATCGATAAATGCTTACGGAAGGAGGTGACTATGGACTGCGTGACTCCATCCAACCCCACAGGAGTGGAGCGGAGATACGGGTTAAGACAAGGTCAGTCTAAGCCTTAATTGTCACAATAAAGGAATAGTTTACCTAAAAATTTAAATTAGCTGAAAATGTACTCCAAGATGTAATGTAGCATCACCAGTGGATCCTTTACAGTGAATGGGTGCTGTCAGAATGAGTCCATGATAAAAACATCACGGTAATCCACACCACTTCAGTCCATCACTTAACGAAAGTTGCATGTATCTAAGAAATACCTTTTGGCTGAAATATGAGTCTTTTTCCATACATTGCCTTCTCCAGTGAAAACATTGTGAATCTGAATAAGGAGAGAAATTTGCACTGTTTAAACTGTTTCCCGGTCATGATTCAGAACTGCAGATGGTAATGGAAACTGTGTGTTATGGACTCTTTAAGAGTGAAAGGCCTAAACAGTTCTAAACAAATACATTGGTGGATTCTGATGTAAGGCGGCAACACAGGATAGATTTTTTCACCAAAGGAACTGTTGTCATGGATCATGGACTATTTTGGCCCGACATGACAGTTTAAAGTTAAAACACCTTCATGAATTTGCTGATATTTCGCTATTTTTATGAAGCGTTTATTTGCACTAAGTGCAAATATCCCCTTATTGGCAGAGGCTATTTACACTTACTCCACCCACCAACGTGTTATTGGGCTTGTCAACATTGCAGAAGATGGTTGACTGTTGTCGCCTGTGTTTCATTCTTAATTCGGCAAAAAGGTGGCATCCATTTAATAATTTGAATTAAAATGAAAATTTGCACTCAATAAGTTATTAGCCGCTGCCTATTTGGATTCTCATTCTGACGGCACCCATTAACTTCCACTGATGAGCAAGTGATGTAACGCTACATTTCTCCAAACCTGAAAGAAACTCACCTACGTCTTGGCTGTCCTGAGAGTAAATGTTAAGCTAATTTTCATTCTTGGGAGAATTATTCCTTAAAGGTTGGAATACACTGACTTTTGCCCAGAATTAGTTAAGAGAAACAATAATTGCTTAATCAGAGCCAATCTGCAGATTTTGGGCAGTCAGGCATATTCAGTCTATTCAGATTTTTAAGTCAAGTAGTCTATTCCAGCCTTTACTTACTTTGCTATTCTGTTTTAAACCCATTTTCTGTAATACACAAAGGGAGGAATGCACAGTAAAATAAATCTTCACTATAACATTTTATATCTTTATTAACATTGTCCGAAATGTTTTTTTAGTTCCACTGAAATGTTATACAAGTTTGGAATGACATAAAAGTGATCAAATAATGACAATTTATTTTTGGGTAAACTGTGTCTTTAATTTTTTTTTTTTTAACAGATCACATATGCACATTTGTTTATAGCAGCATTTTGTGAACATGAACTCTAACATATGAAAGAATACAATGTATTAATTAAACTAGAGTTAGAAATAGATTCTTAATATATTATCAGCATGCCACTGGTAACATACTGGATCCTGTTTTTATACCAACAGGTGAGGCGTTGGACATTTATCAGATTATAGAGATCACCAAAGGGTCGTTGGCCAAAGGAAAGTGTTGAAATTAAAGAAATGAATGAACAGGGTTGTAAAAAGTGCAAAAGTAGGAAGAGAAGCTCTCTTTTTCACTGCTTCCTCCTCTTTTTCTTTGGTGCTTGATTTTCCTCTTGAACCTGAGAATCTTCAGTCTAAAGAAAGAAATAAAGACACTATCAGAAATGATGAAACCCGCAGCACTATGAGCATGTTTAAACAAAGACAAACCTGTTGGCTGTCATCGTGCTGCTGTTCCTGCAGCGCAGCGTCCAGTGTGGCAGCATTGATTCTGAAGTCTCTGGAAGTGCTCAGTTTCATGTACTGCATCAGATTGACCTGTTTGAAAGCATTCAGAGATGTGGCTTCATTTTTCAAAAGGTTTTGGTAACACTTGTATATGCTGTGCATATAGGGAAAAATATACCTTGGATTTCTTGGAGAGAAGAATGAGGAACTTCTCATACTGTTCAATGTTGAAAATGAGATTTGGGATGGCTTTAGTCTCACGAAGGACTTTGGCCTAGAAAAGAAATCGCATCAGATGCACTAACCATTTTTAAGACTTGCACTTCAAAGATTAAATTATTACCAGATATTTTCATTAAAAAAACAAAACAAAAAAACATTTATGCAAAATGCATTTTTTTAGTCTCAGGGAATGACTCTTAATAGTTCCTACTGAAGCAGCTGCTACCGCTTCATCTTCTTTTTTCTTCTTCTTCAACTTTTCTGGGCCTCCTGCCGTCAGCTCTCCACTCTGAACAAATCAACATGATTTGATAATGTGTCAGCGACAATGTGTTGAAGGTTTGAAAAACATCATAAAAAAAATAATGGATAATTTTCAGGTACACACCTGTACATACGTGATGAAGCAGTAACACTGAGGAGTGAGATGAGACCCTGAGAGCTTCACCTGGACACAAGACAAGTTATTTTAGTGGTATTTTGGTTAAATGTGGTAGATATGTGCCTTGAATATTTTATCTAGTTTTTTTACTGTTTTACGTTAAATATCAAGCTGTTTGGGCAAAAGAGTGCTTCCTTTGCTAGAAAACAGTTAAATGTTGTTTTTAAATCACAAATAAAAAGGCATTAATGTTGAGTTCTACATTTAATTTTTCAACTTTTTTAACAATTTGAGAAACGTTGCAATTACACTATCAAAAGTTTGGGGTCTGTAATGTTTTTGAAAAGTGTTACATTCACCCTTTATTTTATGCATTTCTTTGATTGTTTTCTATTTGAGTATATTTTAAAATGTAATTTATTCCTGTGATCACAAAACTGAATTGTTACCATAACAGTTTTAATTGTCACATGAACTTTCAGAAATCATTTTGATATGCTAATGAAACAATTTTTAGACTTTTAGTAGAAATTCAGTAATCTAATCCGCTGGACACATCATTAACATTTATATTTTTCTTAATATTTAGAAACAATTTTACCAATTTCTCCAAACGTGCAGGTAGCTGGCCAGGTTGGGTCGCACACAGGTGAATATACTGCAAAAATAAGTGTTTTTAACAACTTTAATTTTATGTGAAGCTTTGAGTTGTAAAGAATCCCCAAACCACAACAGAGCAAACTGGCGAATATAAATCAGAAGGAGGCTCACATATTTGGTAAGTGTAGTGAGGATGCTGTAAGTTCGACTGAGCTCTCTCATTAGCGTGTCTGTGCAGGGTCCAGGGGGCAGGGCGGTCTGAACCAGCTCATGCAGAGCTGTTAGCAGCGTGCCTAACTGAACTGTGACAGCCTTCTCGATCGGGTCCTGCTGGCCCAGTGGCTGCTGGGTGTTTCCTAACACAAACACACAAGAAATTGCTAATAATTATCTTTATCCTAAATCTGGGATGTCAGGTCCTGGTCCTGGTAAACCACAGTCTTAATTAAACACACCTGACCCAGCTAATCAGAAACTTCCAGGCAGGTGTGTTGGAGGTCTTTCAGGAGAAAAGACTGAGGTTTTTGGTGTGTTACCTGAAATAGTTTTGTCTGAGCTTATCTGGCCCTTCTTCTTGGCGATCAACCAGTCGACTTCATCCAACACCTTTCCAACTTGAGACAAGACTAGAAGCTGGAAAAAAAAGAAGCAGATGTGCTCTAATAGTAGGCATGAAGATTTAAAAACTTGTTTCTGAAAACTCTGTTCTTACCGTGGTGGATGCAGCTGTTTTCATACTGATGATGGCAAAATGAGACTGTTTCTCCACCTCTACGTCCTGCTCAGAAACACAGATTATTCTAGTGACATAAGATCAAATGTTACCCTGGAGCACAAAACCTGTCATAAGTAACAATAAACAACAATATATAGCATAGGTCAAAATTATCCTTGTATGCCAAAAATCATTAGGATATTGAGTAAAGATCATGTTACTTGAAGATATTTTTTAAATTTTAAATTTTTGATTAGTAATATGTATAGCTAAGGCCTTTATTTGGACAGTTTATAAAAGGCAATTTTCTCAATATTTAGATTTTTTTGCACCCTCAGATTTCAGATTTTGAAATATTTGTCTCTCAGCCAAATCTTGTCCTGTCCTAACAAACCATACATCATCTGAAAGCTGAAATAAATCAGCTTTTCATTGATGTATGAATCTCAATTTTAAAAAAATGGACCCTTATGGTTTTGTGGTCCATGGTCACAAATTTAAAGTTCTCCAGTACTTTAGCTTTTCAGAATAGGCTAATTTTGCTGCTTTTGGAAGATGTGAGGTCACAGTACCTGATCGATGTCTCCCAGCTGGCTGTGTATGTCCTGGCACATCTCCCAGAGCAGAGACACTGGGCTTTTATACAGGACATGCAGGTTGAACAGCAGGGACAGCAAGCCCTTAGTGAGTGAGACGTCCTCTGAAAGAGAGAAAACAGTGAAAGTAGGGTTGGGATATAAAATTATGCAGCAATGATTTTATTTTTATTTGATTATCATATTTCTTGAAGACTACTATTTAAGCAATGCTGCATTCAGTGCTTGGAAAGTCTCTCAGCAGCCCCTAATAAATGTTACATCTTTGTATCTGGATACGAATCACTTACCGAAGTTAGTTTCCTTACAAATTTTCACAGTCCAGGTGATCATTTGCACAAACTGCACAAAAAAAAAAAACAAGCCACGTTGAGATTTCTGACAGCTAATACTGAAAACTCTTGTGTGTTTTGAAGAACTACCTGCTGAGAGGAAGGATTGAGATGCCGTGAAAGTACGCTGAGGATGCTGACCAATAGCTGAGCTTCTTTACTGTTGAACTCCTCCTCTCCCCCACTGAGCTGGTTCATCAGCGCTCGCTGTACAAAAAAAAAACAAAAAAAAAAATAGTACAATAATGCCAGGGTATTTTAGACAGGACTCACTCAAAATGAAGCTGGTACCTGAAATTGGCGGATATAGAAAGCGGTTTGCTCTGTCAGATCAGACCCTTCACCCTCTGCCTCTCCTGAAACATCTTTAGGACAGTTTTTTTTTTTTATTAAAACAACATAAACATACAAGTATTATGTAGAAGTGACAGGAGTATTAAAAAGCCCACCGAGAGATGACAGGAAGCTGCTCATGCGTGTGGGGTATCGCTGCAGAACAGTGGTGAAGACTCGAAGTAGACCATCCAGACATAGTAAGGACACACTCTGGCCTTTCTCCTTCTTCCCAGCATCCTCCACGGTGGACGGCACGTTGGTGTAGCGCCACATTAGCACACTGCATGCAGGGTAAGGCATGCACAAGGTTAATAATTGCAGCTTCGTTCAGGCACTTAACCACCTCTCAGTAACATGAGTCTAGACCTGGTGATGTCACAGAGATGGCGGAAGGTTTTATCAGGGCTCTGTCCCTCCGGCCCGTCTGTGTGACCCGTCTCCTCCAGCTGCTGGATCTTCTGCAGAGACACACTCACAGAGTAGCGCAGGAAGTCTCCACTGGAACGCAACACAGACAGACTCTCCTCACGGCTCTGAGTGCTGTCTCTACAAAAATAAATAAATACATCAAATTTTATAATGATAATGTGATCTGGATTGCCAACTTATTGACATCTCAAATATATTTTACAATTATAGTTTTCACTGCATTTTTTGATCAAATAAATTCAGCCATGGTTAGCATGACTTCTTCCAATAACATAAAAAAAAACAAAAACAAAAAAAACAACAACCCCAGACTTTAGTGTATATGTTCATGTATATACGCTTATGAAGTTACACACTCAAACTGTACCTGAAAAGAGCAGTGAGCAGTGTGGAGATGAAGCCTAGAGATAGAAGGCTGCGAGGGGCTTTGCTGGATGCGGAGCGGCTTTTCCCTGCCCGTTCCTTGAGGATCTCAGACACCTTATGATAGCGCTTGAACAGCTCCAGAACATCCTCAAAATGGTTCTTACTGCTCAGCATGTGCAACAGAATATGTTAAACACATCTAGAACAGCATTTGAGATAAAAAAGTAATCAGAAACACTTTCACAAACACACACTTGTAATTGGCAGTGATGAAGTTGTACTCCATGAGAACCTCATTCAGACCCATCACCAGCACAGCGTAGATACTGTTCTTCACTCCAACACTGGAACTTGTTGAAAATTCAGCACACTTATCCTAAGAGACATTAAATTTAATTTTGTTAATCACAAGCATCCCCACTTTGACCAAATATTTCATAATATTTCATACTGTCTCAAGGGCCAGATTTACTAAACATTTAGAATGTCCATAAAAGAACAGATGGGAGGGAAAATTTATTGACAATGCGAACATTAAAAAGTACAGACGCAACCAGATTATTTTCACAATGACCAGTGCAATCTACTAAGAGCAGTGTAAATCACCACCTGCTTTAAGACATGCCTTTTCTGGCTGTTTAATAATGGCGTAAATACCAGTAACTTAACAAACGTTAGTAAATCATGTTGTGTAATTCATTTAAATAAATCTCCTCCCATAAATTTTCTGGCACAAAAATAACTATGACCACCGTTTCAGTGCTAATTCTTTACTGCGCATCTTTAGTAAATCCAGTACTTTTCTAATCACCAAAAGATGGCTTGCGCTACATCTGACAGGTTTTCTGACATTTTTATTCCAAGCAAAGAACTGCAGCGTACCAACTCAAAATCCTCCAGTTCGCTTTTAATCATGCGCTTCGTTATGCTTTGCAATATAGAGTGCAGTTCACTTTGTACTCCACCCTCCTCATCTTCGTCATCATCATCATCATCGCTCACATTGCCACCTGACCGTATGTTCTGGTTCCACAGCAGGCAGTGAACCGTGCAGCACAACAAGTGAGCCTAGAGAAACATACATAAGCTGAAAATTCCTTCCCACTTTATATTAGATAGCCTTAACTACTATGCACTTGCATTTAAATGAATCGATTGGTACATTGCATTTCTTGTGTGTGCATACATGTTTTTACATCGTACTTAAATTTTTAAAAATATCTTATTACATCTGTAATTACATTTATAATTACACTGTTGACCCATCCCTTACACCTAAACCTACCCAGACCACCAAACCTGTCCCTGTACCCGTATACCACCTCAATAGATTACATTGTACTTATTTTTTTACTATAAGGTAAGGTCACCTGTGAGCGAAAATTCTTATATGTGACCCTGGATCACAAAACCAGTCATAAGGTAAAATTTTACAAAACTGAGATGTATACATCATATGAAAGCTCAATAAATAAGCTTTC
>JAUMHE010000085.1:4413522-4426328 GCA_032359235.1 Enteromius mattozi | reverse complement strand
AAAAAAAATCAATAATTTTGACCCATGCGATGTAATTTTGGCTATTGCTACAAATAAACCCCAGCGACTTAAGACTGGTTTTGTGGTCCAGGGTCACATATGATCAAGTGCATCATGTCAATATGATTAAGGCATCGCATCAGTACCAGAGGCTCCTGGATGAAGACCTGATCTCCATGTGCGCTGATACACGACTCCAGCTTCAGAGGCGGAAGCAGATCTTGCTCTGGTTCAAAGTATCGCTTTAACTGGTAAAAAAAATAATGAATGGCTCAGTACCATCAGTTAGTCAGAGCAGAAAGGCATACAAGCTCCATTTAGGATGATATACGCACTTGTGACAGGAGGGTCTGTATGATGGAACTCGCCAGCTGTGAGTTACGACGAAGGACATCATGAAAACCCTTTAAAATCAAATGCATCACATTCTCAGTACAGAGCAGATGAATCACTGAAACACCCATTTTGTTCACTCCTGCTGGGGAAGTGAGAAGGTCAGACCTCATAAAGCATAAGCCGGACGTCAGCCTGCTGGTTGAGGCAGCGGCGTAGACTGCTCAGGATCTCCAGACAGAAGGCTTCATTAGCAGCAGTGTTATAGCGCGAGTGGACATCCGCCTGGACCTGGAGGAGTCAGAATCAGTCATAATCACAATAACACAAGAGAAAACTGCATTGCACAGATATTTGCAGATGTTTATCATTCACCTGGCTGGATGTGATGGCCTGACTGGCCTGGCTGGAAGCTAAACTCCCCAGAATACGAAAGTTCTTCAGTAGCAACAGGAAGCCTGCCACTGCTGACTTCCTGCCATCTAAATTACTTTAGAGAAAGGATAAGATTTATTGAGACTTGACACAGAGGGAAATATATTCAGATATATTCAGGACTGTTTCTCACTATACCTGGAGAACATGGCCTTCCGGAGGACCAGGATGAGGGCATCCTTCATAGACATGCTCACTTTAAGAAGAGGCTGAGGAAATGTTAAACATATCACATCACACACTTGATCATATGACAGCAGCTCATACTTAATCATGTGGGTTGAGATGTTACCTGCACAGCTTTGAGGAGACCCTGAACAGTGCTGAGGGGCAAGTAGGAGAGCTGATCAAATGTTTCTGTGACCTTAGAGGAAGATTCCAAAAGGATCATGGGAGCAGACATCACAATGCTGGAAAGAAGGTCTGTGGAAATAATGTATTTTGGAAGATCAGATCGAAATACAAAAATGAATGAAACTTCTATGAATAAGCTTAGCAAAAAGATGACTTCTAACCAATGAAATGGGTGACAGGTGAGGCCGTTTTAGTCACCAGTCGGTTCAAGACTTGTTCTAGAATCTCCCCTCTGATTGGTTCATGCATCTGTACAAAAAGAAAACACAAAAAGTTGGCTTCTTGTCACATATTTGAAATATTTGGAGCATGATTTAAGTAATACAACTGGAAGAACATTGGTTGACCGCTATACTGTACCTTGAAGCTCTCCAGGAGAACTTGTCCACCAAGTCGACATGCTTGCTGGTTTGGCGTTTTAGCCGTGCTTGAAGTTCTTTCTGTGACCTTCCCAAATGCTCCAGCTTTAGGCCCAAATGAATCCATAAGTATAAACCCCAGTTGTACCAGACCTTGAGTGACATGATCCCAGCCAAACACACTGAAAATAAACATTGAACAATTTGAACAAATCTACACAATAAAAAAAAAAGGAACTCACAAACACTGCAGTTTAACCAGACCTGTTTTTGACAGTGTCTAAAATCATGTTGGAGATGCTGTTACACTGAGGTAGAAGTTCCTGCAGAAACTTAGATGTGTGTTGAATCTGATCATCCTTGAAGTTCTTAGTGATAGCGCCCTTCAGGAACTCAAATACCTGTGCATTTTAGATAATTTTAAGGTTTGAGACAGTAAAACCACTGTTTTTAGGACATCATGGGCACATTTTAAAGAATTTGAGACACTCAATGTTTAAATGCATAAATGATACATAAAAATACCGTCCTGATAGACAGCTTACTAGGTTTTAAGAGGAATAATGGAATGTAAACTGAAACGTACCTGCTCTTCATACCGTTGTATGCGAGCCACAGAAAGCAGCAGAGCAATACTGAAGGGACACAATGGATCACTGTGGGCCATCTAAAAAAGTAGACAGACAGCTAGCATACATAGATACTCAAAAAAAAAGTTATGTCAAAAAGTCAGATATCCACCTTAAGGTTTTTTAAAAATTCCCTGCCGAGCTCATGGTCAAGACGGATCGCAAAGACTATGTGGAGGATGACGGTTCCTTCAACGTGACGCAGCTGATCCTGTGGTATGGTCTGCACCTCCACATCTTCACTCCTAATACAGATACATAAATAAAAATGATCTAGGTCTCTTTATTTTACATACCAAGTCAAATGAAAAAACTAATCGAGCAAGTGTCCTACTCACTCTCCATTTCTCTGCTCCTCTTTCTGGAGTTGGTCTTGCTTCTTGAAGTAACTGATGATTCCCTCTAGAACCAACTTCTTACAGCCCTGTTGATCAAAAACAATGACATGAATCTATGTGACCATATAAACACACTGTGCACTTGTAAAGTACTTTTAAAACATATACCCCATGTATCACAAACAAGGCTTAAGCCTATCTTAGACTAAAATAAGTCTGAGCTGTTTCAACTGAAAGAAAATTGCACTAATTTCCCTGTCTGTGAAACCGGGCCATAAACTATAAACTTGACCTTGGCAGACAGCAGCAGCAACTGATAGACCAGAGGTGGAATCTCCTGTAGATCCAACTTGAGGAACATCCGCAGAATCTTCTCAATCAAAAACTGAAGCTCCTCAGCAGATAATGGAACATCCCTAACACAAAATTAGCAGTTTACTTTATATTCAAGACAAAAGTGGATAACTAGCCAGTAAATATGTCATACCTGAACATGGTCGTAAGGTGTATTACACACTGTGGATCCCATCTGCATGAATTGGAGATATGTTAGTTCAAGGCAGAAGACTGAATGCCTTTTGTGTTCTGAACTAGTATTACTTGTACAGCAATGTCACTTTTTTATTGTTATGTCTTTATGGATTACTAATTGAAAAACAATATTAAAGCACTTAAAATTGAGATTTTACCTGCTAGAGCAAAGACTGTTGATCAGCTGTTTCTTGTATTCATCTCCACTTAGCTCACCTGAAGTAAAAAAGTAAACTTGTATGCATGCTACTATATAATAAAATTACCAAAAAAAAAGAAAAAAGAAATCAATAAGGAACCAAGAAAACAAACAAGTCTTCAATGTCACATGAAATCAGAAATCATTCAACTACGTTGTTTTGGAAAATTAAAGTAAAAAAGGCACAGGTATCTCTACTCCAGAAGTCTTTTGACCAGATATAATTTTTACTGTTTAACTCTACACAGCTGTTTCCTAAACAGAACTGTTTGGGCTTAACAAGTAGCAACTTACCTTTCCCATAAGCCAATGCTTCTGTAGCAGCAAGAGCTGTTAGAATTGTAGGGAAAAGTTCCAGCGATCTCCCACTATTCATCTCACCTACTTTGATGGCATCCACATATAGAGATGCTAACGCGGCTAATGCTTGACCAGGCAGACTGTGCGTCTATGGCACAGAAGAAAACCATATTACAAAGTTACAGTATTAATAACAAGTTCAACCCCTCCAAATCAGGATCATTATCTACAAATAACAACAGTAATAAACACTTTGGTGGTTCAGTCCTCCAGATCACCCCATGTGGGATTTAAATCTTCAACCTATTGGTTACCAGCCGAGATAATCAGTCCATTGCTATTAATTGGTGTATGGTATGGTAACTCACTTCTAACATTAGAAGCCCAATGATATCTGATGCCACTTCCGTCTGAAGATCTCCAGATTCACACAGAGGAATACAGTGCTTGTACACAAGCAGTCTGCGGTTAGCACCATGCGAAACATTTACCGGTGAACCTAACATTGCAAACACAAAGATACAGTTTTGAATTTTTTTGTTGTAATAGAACAAATTAAACAGAATGAACACAGTGTTACCTTTAAATATAGCTTTGATCAGGATGCCCGTGTCCTTCCCTTTCAGAGCACTATTAGTAAGCATGGTTGTGAGCTTTAGAAGGACACAAAAAAAGCACATTTGAAAGTGATCTGCACATAATTTAATGATACTGCCTTGTACATGACATGATTTGAAACTTTTTGCATCAATTGCAAGCCTCATTACATATCAGTGCACACATTATACAAACCTGATCCTCTGTCAGCAAAGCGAGATGCTTTTGTAGCTCATCTACACCATCACTGTCCGATAGTGATAGGATTTTATCCACTGTAACCTTCATGTTAGACCTGTAAGTATACATCAATAGCAAGACATCATCTCAAAGGAGCTCGCAAGGAGCTTTTTTTTTCTATTAAAGTGCTTTTTGCTCTAGTTTTACAGAAATGGTCACTACACTTGTTACTGTATTTCTGCAAACATGATTCAGAAATGTCTATTTTTGTGTTCCACTACAAAATAATAGCTTATAAGGTAACGTTTGAGAACAATATGAAGGTTTATGATGCTTACTATAGCTTTTAGACAGCTCAGGAATATATTATATAGCCAGTATACAATTATAACCATTTATACTGTGAAAACAGACTCAAAGAACGGTCTCTTATGAAACAATACATGCACTTATTACATAAGGATAACGTTAGATGTTAATATATTAACGTTAAATACTAATGTGAAATATTAAAATATTTTGTAACAAACTAATTTGTTTAAATATTAAGATTATATATAATCATATTTATTCATACTGAGACAAACAAACCAGAACAACTGTAGCAACAGCTGTCAGAATCGCATAAGACGTGACAGTATTAAATGTGTAGTCTGCCTTTATAAGAACACACACTTGCCTGTTTAGTGAATTTTACGTAGGATTTGTTTATAAGTGTTCCTTTTTGAAGTCTTTTGCCTTTGCAGCCGGTAACCCGCTAGCTTGTTTAATAACAACCGAAACTCCCGCCAGTGTGTCCATGAAACGCTTCCTATTACGTCATGAGGCGTCTGTACATTTGATTGGCCAGTGTGGGCGGGGTTATTGGTTAGGTCTCTTTTTTCTTTAATTATTTTTTACTATTCACTGTTTGTTTAATACTAATATTATTATATTATTTCATTATTAATTCATTATTAATGTAATCAATAGATTAAAAATCCTAGTCATGCCGGTTCCTAGGTTAGGTTTGTTTGTGATACCTGTAACTTTTCTCAGCGCTTGCGAAGAAGCACCAATCACAATCGCTTGCTAATACAGAATCGATTTTTTTTTGGTAAAATGATGTAAACTGCGGCGGATTCGTTTAAAGGGCGAGTTAAAAAAAGATATAAAAAATATAAGTTGTCAGAACTACACTTTTAAGCAGACCAATATGGGACTGTATGCCATTTTTTTCATTTCTGTCTGATAAGAGGTGCTTGGTGCCAACAATTTCTAGAATTGTGAGTTGATGTTAGAATAAATGTAGCTCTCCATTCATTTACAAATTATTTTATCTAGTCTGTATGACACTGTAGCTTTATTACTGTTTCTTTATTATGGTTAATTTATTATGATTATGTAGCTATCGTTGATTATAGGTTATATGATTTTGTATTGCATGGTATGTAGTATAATATTATACTATATTATACAAAGAGTTTACATTTTTGGCTTGAACTTGAAAAGCCTTCTCAGTAAATTAAACTTAAAACACAGTGTGGTGTCAGAGCAAGTTTATGGTTTTGGAACATGCATACAACTTAGTGACTCCCATTAAATATCTGGAAATTCACATTTACAGTAGAGCACAGTTCCTCCACAGTTTATCTCTTAGTTTTTTTCTTTGTCAGGTGGACACAAAAGCCATTTCCAAACACAGCTGAATATGAGACTACACATTTACTGTCAGATGTTTTTGAAAAAATGAAATGCACAAACTTTTATTGTTGCTGGTTGACTTTATTGTGTTAAACATTCACTTCTTTAATCAAATGTACACAGAACTTCCATTATACCATAGAAAAGACACTTGAAATAGTTTTGTTACAGATAATTTAAACATTTAAGATTATTAAAAACCCTAGTAAAAACCCTAGGGTTTTTAATCAGTAAAAACCCTAGCCATAGAATAAAAGCATTGATTTCTTCAATTATTTGAAGTGTTCATTATTTCAAATATCTCTTGTCTCAAGTAATTTAGCTCACAAGGAAAAGCTTTAAGATCAGCATCTTTTATCAAGTCTTCAGGCCCTCTAGTCTACACACTTTGTAGGAGTGCATGTGCAGCTCTCAATGTAAATGTAGTCATGAACAACCTCGCTGTCATCGGCACACTTCAGTGTCACCTGTCGACGGCTGACTTTCTCCTCTCGGCAGCAAGAACACATGTGCATCATGATGTTCTTTTCCATTGAATACCTGAAGATAAATAGACATTAGATTTTCGCAAGACAAAATAGCAATTGCTGTTAGGTGATTTTGTAATTATGAGTTCTCCGTTATGCTAAAGTAATGAAAAATCTCAGATTATTCTGCTCTGATGAACTGCTCTGATAACAGTAAAATATTAAAAAGAAGTGAAATAGACTCTAACCATACTGGCTATTCACATGAGCGTTTTGCTGTAGCAATCAGTTCAAATGTGTTTTTTATTAGTCTTAAATAATCAAGGCTGTACAAAATTTTCATTATTAGTTATATGTGCAAGTGCTCTTACATTGATTGGGTGCCACAGTGACCACTGCAGGATGTCACTTCTATGGGGTCGATGGACTTGCAGTCATTTACATCCACATTGGTTTTGTTCTTCAAAACAATACAAGTCTTGGGCTTACCTAAAATATGTGAGAGAGAAGTAAACAAAAACTCAAGAACTGTACATATGATGCATTGTTTTATGTATTACATAAATACATACATATATACTTATTCAAATCATTGGCCAAATGCCCAAAATAATTAGGTTATTATTTATAGATCATGTTCCAAGAAGGTATTTTGTATATTTTCCTACCATAAGTAAATATATATATATATATAATTTATTTTTTATTTTTGCTTCCTTAGATTCCAGATTTTTAAATAGCTGTTGCTCACCCAAATGCTGTCCTAAACAAACTATTCACCAATGGAAAGCTTCAGCATTTAGATGCTGATGTATAAATCTCAATTTCACAAAAACACTGGTTTTGTGGTCCAGGGTCACATATATTCTTGAGATGATTATTCCTTAATCTTTAATACAGCTGAGTGAGGTGATGACAAAATAATTATTTTGTCAAACATTATAGGTCAATCATTTCGAACAAATGAATGAACAATAATTAAAGCATTTCTTACAGATCTTGCAACATCCATCTTCATCATATCTCTCAGTTCCCTGTATGTGAACAGTCACATGGAGCCATTTCAATATAAGTAAACAATGCTGATGCTTATTAGAAGTAAGTTATTGGTGATGTAATGTTTGTAAATAAATGAAAGCATATAGATTTAACTCACAGGCTCACAGTCATCTGGATTGAAGTAAGGGCATTTTGGTGTGATCTTCTCTGTCACAAACAAGCCATTGATTTCAATGCAGGTAATATTCTCACAGTTGTAATTTTTCACTTCTCCAACCTAAATGAAAAAGGGAAACATGCTACATGAAGACTGAAGGACATAGAAGGTCTGTTGACTGGAAAAACTGATGGATGGAGAAAAATTTGTAATTGTTTTTAGAAATACCTGGAGAGTATGTGTGGTGTTGTCTGGCGCAGTATAAATGCAGCTGATTTGCTTGCATGTTCCACAACACTCTCCTTCTTGTTCTACACGCTCAAAGCCCTTGGAGAACCAAAGAGTTTAGTAGATTTTAGTAATTTCATTAAGGGGTCATATCAAAGTCAATCAAATTTTACTTAGCCTAATCTTTTTAATAGGATGTAGGATCCTATAAAAACAGAACTCAAAGCATCCTTATAATAGAAATCTATCCTGATGTTTAATATTATAATAACATCCATAAATTGTAATTATTACCTCAGAACAAGGTAGACAGGCTTTACTAACACATGCAACAGAATGTAGTTGGGTCTCTGGGTCTTTATCCATTTGGCAGTAACATTCCAAACAAGGCTCTGTAGGGATTTTAACTCCAGGCTAAAAAGAAAGTGAACCCATGATTATAGAAACGTTTATGGATTTAGATAAAGAGAACAGATTCTTCTGGATTCATTTTTTAACAGTGAAAAGCATATAATGTAATATGATATAAATGACAACAGTTAGCATGAACAGCAGCTCACCTGGTACTCAGTGTTATTGTGGACACATACATCTTTGGGTACTGAATAGGAAAAAAGTACAGTCAGAAATGTTATCGAAAGTTGAAGAGATGTAATTAATTAGCAACTGCTGTGGTATCATAATTTATTTGCGTAAACTCCAAATGTTGCAAAAGTTTTACAAAACTGAAGAAAAAAAAAAAAGTCAACAATATTGGACTTACCACATGTTGGACAGCAACTGTGCTCAGGTATCTCTGCTGCCAACTCATATCCCACATCACATTTCATAGAACACTTGCTGGTATCACACACTGAATGGGCAGAGGAGGCATTATGTAAGCATTATGTAAATGATTCTGAAATGTTTTATTGCATTTTACAAGTTTACAGTTGTGGTTCTAATTTGATGTGGTTGCATATTCAGATAAAATGTGCTTTGAAACATTAATTTGAGTTGAGTTGGAGCTTGTATTTGTAATTTGAAGGATAATTATGAACCTTTAATTAATAAATAATGTACAGTTTAGATCTCAAATCTACTAGGACAGCAAATGTGGTCAGATTTGTTATGTTTATTTCATTTAGTCTGCTTAGCTCTCTAATTGTCATTGTACTTGATTACTCACCACAGGTTGGACAGCAGTTTTCAATGATGCTTTTGTATTCGGGGCCACAGGGCTCTATGGTTGGACAATTCATAGGCTCTTGAACAACACCAAAGCTCTCAGTGGAACATTTGTATGTTGTACAGTTCACCACCCATGTATCTCCAGGCTATAGCATTGGAAGTGGGGTAAAGATTGTAAATGATAGTAATATGGGATAAAAGGTGTTCAAATGCAGTTTTGAATGATTGAGTAAAGTTTCTGTATACAGCCACTTTTATTAACTTGCAGTAGTGTAATGGTTAAGCTCTGCTTTTTACACAAGTTTAAGGGGGTAGTGGTAGGACTCAAGTTATGTTTACATTCCCAGAAAATGTGATGTGAAAGGTTTTGCTGCTACTGCTAAAAGAGATACCTGTCGTGGTAATCCATCAGGGCCAATGCAATCTATATGTGGGGAATGGAAAAGAAAACATTTTGGCTTCAAGAGACACATTATTTGTAACAAATATAGGGAGAGTAAATTAAGTAATATCGCTTACCGCAAGTAGGTGTGCACTGATCTGTTGTCGAACTGACTAGATATGTGTTGTCAGGACAGTAACAACCTTCCATGAATATTTGATGATTAGTTTTGTTTTGGTCTTCCACAAACATCTCATTGTATCTGGTTGTAAGTCAAGCACATGTGAAGTTATTAATGCAGTAAAATTTAGGCAGTGCAGTATTACATTTCCACTTATGGAAATTAATGGAAATCGATATAGACAGCGGTTACCTTGTACTGCAGGTTCTTTCAACTTTAGGCCCACATGGCTTGTAGACTTTGTGATCAGGACATGTGTATACTATCAACCAAAGCCAATCAAGCAATTTAGGATACAGTCAGAAAAAGGTGCATCACTCTGTTACTGTGAGTTCATTCTGTATTCTTACCGCATAGCCCATTGAGGTCAGCTGAGTCTCTCCAGTCCACACATACAGACTGCTGGCCGCATATCTGTGCATAGGCCTCCACACTGGCACAGGCCATGGAGTCATTTTTCTTGTTGCACACATCATATTTACAAGCCTCATAGTAGCTTTGATAGGGAACGATGTCATGACAGCTCTTGAACAAACTGAACAAAAAGTAAAAGTTTAGAGAGAAAATGTAATATGAAGCATATCATGGTTCAACAAAAAAAGGTAATTGTCATAAAAAATCTTTGAAATCTCTTTTAAATTACATTTAAGTGTATATTTTTGTAAAGCTTGATGTTTCAAATGGAAATTAACTTTATTTGAAGAGTCCGATTGGACTGGACAGAGTAACACTCTGTTTTGGGTGCAAATACCTGAATGTGTTTAAATATTTTTGCAATTCTATTTAGTGCGGTTAGTGGAAGAGAAATTCCATATTTCACCTCGAAGGTTTCTAAAAATGTACTGAATGATTGTTGTGGGCTTACTCGCTCTTGATGACCTCACAGACTTGTGTTGTGCAGGTAGGAAGAGGTTCGCTTGGATGTGGTGGAGGGGTTTCACATTCTGAGGAGTCTGCCCACAATGCTGCCATTTGCTCACATGACTGGTCAGTTGTTCCATCGGGACGTCTACAGTCATTTGTGGCATCATTGTCACAAACACCTAAAAATATTGATAGAATTTAATTGACAAAGTCTAGATATGCCAATAAAGTTGTTGGATTGTCTCACAGACAAAATTCTCTTTATTATTGTTATAGTGATAGCAGCAAGGGCACTACACTGTACTCACCACACTGTCCCTCTGTATTACCATGGAAGAAGGAGAACGGGAGATTGATCTCAAAGCCTTGGTGGCCAACTAAAATCTGAGCTTTGATTTCATTAATGTTAAGAATCACTGCCATGCCAGAGGTAGTGATACTGAAATCTTCATTTAAGAAAGTTGGGACCTTCACAACATCATTGACAGAAACCTGTAGGCAACAAGAGTTTTTGACTTGTAATGAACCTTAGATTACTTTTTTGTTAGTGTTCTGATGTACATACTTTATGCTAGCAGTGTTCATTAATATTAGCACTGAAAATGTATTAAGTTGTAATTTTCAGAATTTTACAAGAATATGTGTTTGTGATCAAATTTATTTGATGAGGCCTGACACTTACCTGCATCTCTTTATTTTTACTTGCTAGCTTGATTTCATAGGATTTGTACTTCACAGTAACATACTCCGGACAAGCAAAATTCTGTGTAATATCGCAGTAATAGTTTTTAACATGGACACTGATATTGTATCTGGGAATGATTTCTCGGACCAACACATAGTCGCAATTTCCTTGGAAAACATAATATTGTCCATCAAATGTATTGTAATGAGGGTCACCCCAGCCACTGCATTGACCTGTTGTTTCAGAAAACAAGTTCAGTACAAATTAGAATACACAGACAGTGTTACTCGTTATTTTCCTGCTGCATGGTTTATACTCACATAGACACTCGTACTTAGCACAGCAGCCATTGTTATAATAAACCTTCTCAGGTTTAAGTCCATTGACACATGTGGGTATGACAGAATCTGCTGAATCACACTGTACAGGGCTTGTGGTAACATTCCCATTTATGCAGGTTTTAGTGGTACATCCCTCATTCCATATCTCACCATTCTGTTAAAGAGTCAAATAATTTAGCAGTTTAATTGTCACTTATAGTAAAATTATTGGAAAATATGAATTGTACATAACAAGTGCCTTTTATAACCTTTCTGTTGACATCAGTACAGTCATTTGGAACAGTTGAAACTGGAACCGTAGTAGTCTGAGGGCATGGTTTCTGTGTTATTTCACTAACACAATTGGAGTTGCAGTAAGCGAAGTAGCACCAGCCTGCTTTATCAGTTTTGTTGTAAATGACTGACTCTGTAGTTAGAATAATATAATGTGTCATTAATGGTAATTGTTCATGTTTTTATCAAATTCTCAAGTAAAATAAAAAAAACGTTTTAAAAAGAAAGTTAAAAATTGCATTTAGTACTTACCAGGTGGGAAAGTTTGATTTGCAAATGTGCAGTGACAGATCGTTGTGATGACAATTTGAGGTGATATAGCATGTGTTACTTCAGGTGTTGATTCTGTATATACAATGAACTTGGTTGATGGCATTTCTGTGACTTTAGATGTTACTGTCAAAACTGTTGATGCAACAATGGTTGTAGTAATTGTTGATGGTGTTCCTGTTCGAGTCAGAGGTGGTGTTTCTGTGAATGGTGTCTTTGTTGATGCTGTTCCTGTTCGAGTCGGAGGTGGCGTTTCTGTAATTGGTGTTTTTGCAGTAACAGCAGTAGTAGAAATTTGTGGTAATGTTGGTGTTCTTGTACCAGCAGTTGTAGTAGCTGGGGATGGTGCTTCTGTTCTTGTGGGAGGTTGTGTTTTAGTAGATTGTGTTGGAGCAGTAACAGCAGAAGTAGAAACTACTGGTGATGTAGGTGTCATTGGACCAGCAGTTGTAGTTTTCATTGATGGTGTTCCTGTTTGAGTCGGAAGGGGTGTTTCTGTGATTGGTGTTTTTGCAGTAACAGCAGTAGTAGAAATTTGTGGTAATGTTGGTGTTCTTGTACCAGCAGTTGTAGTAGCTGGGGATGGTGCTTCTGTTCTTGTGGGAGGTTGTGTTTTAGTAGATTGTGTTGGAGCAGTAACAGCTGTAGTAGAAACTCCTGGTGATGTAGGTGTCATTGGACCAGCAGTTGTAGTTTTCGTTGATGGTGTTCCTGTTTGAGTCGGAGGTGGTGTTTCTGTGATTGGTGTTTTTGCAGTAACAGCAGTAGAAGAACTTTGTGGTAATGTTGGTGTTTTTGTACCAGCAGTTGTAGTAGCTGTGGATGGTGTTTCTGTTCCTGTGGTAGGTTGT
>JAUMHE010000085.1:4391219-4404855 GCA_032359235.1 Enteromius mattozi | reverse complement strand
AGTAACAGCAGTAGTAGAAATTTGTGGTAATGTTGGTGTTTTTGTACCAGCAGTTGTAGTAGCTGTGGATGGTGTTTTTGTTACTGTGGGAGGTTGTGTTTTAGTAGATGGTGTTGGAGCAGTAACAGCAGTAGTAGAAACTCCTAGTGATGTTTGACGAGCAGGTGTAGATGCCTTTGATGAAATTTCTGGCGTTGTTAGTGTTACTGTAGTAGGTATCGAGGTGGAAGTCTTTGTAACTGTTATTATAATTGTTGTTTTAGTAGTTTGGGGTGGAGTTGTGAAAGTGAAGGGTGTGGTTGTAGTCATGCATTTGGTAATATTTCTTATTATCATGCCATTGAAACCACACACTGCTGTAAAACATGTGCCATTCCCATCTGTGGTATCGTATACCACTTCTCCAGTAGTGTATATCTTCCCATCATAGGTACACAGCGAAAGACATTCTGCTTCTGTAACACATTTCATTGTGTCCTCCCTCAGAAATGGCCTTTCTAAAGGACACTGAGGAAAACACCCTAGAAAACAAGAGATACATTTCAATTGACTGAGTGTTTCTTGAATCTAAAGACAAAAAATATTTATGTGTTAATACGTCACTCATCATAATGTTCTCTGTGGTTTGGACTACATTTACTCTAAATGATTTAAAGATTACTTCATACCCTCTAGAAGAGGAATTTGATTAGAACAATTTCCTGATGGGTTTCTGCAAGTTTTCATGCAGGTGGATCCACAGGGTTTATAGTGCCATTGACATTCATCTGGAGGGCTGTTGTAGTAGTCACAGAATAATGCTGCAAGAACAATGTTTTTATGAGGTCAAATAAGGGAGGATAATGACAAAATGCACTTTTTCTGATTAAAACTGTTGTCTTTCAAGTTGCACATGTAATGTAGATCTGCATATGGAGAATTCTGACTCCAGTGAACACAATTTATAACAGTACTTGGACTTACGACATATGCTCGGGCTCCGCCATGCCACACAAGCTCCTTTTTTACGGCATTCAGCAGCATAAGCTGCCACTGCAGTACAGAAACAATCACAGTCACCCCCACTGTCACATGCACAGGTGTCCCTTACACAGGCATCATAGTATGGGCCAGAATCCACCTAGAGCCAAGAAAAAATTTACATATAAATTTCAGAAGACAATAAACCTTCTGAATGCATAAGGATTATAACTATTACTCACACGTGAATGACAGTCTGTAAAGACAGGGCTTGTGATGATGCTGCATTGTTTGATAGCCCAGGCACTACGATGTGGATTTTTTTCACATGGATTCATCAGGTTGCTCACTTCTGGACAGCTGGGATTCACCTTCCAGCTGTTTCCAAATACCACTGCATCAGTGACCTCTTCTCCATCATGCTTCACAAAGTCATTGTTCGCATTACCGTCAAAGTTTCCACAGAGTCCACACACCTTGCCCTGCCATAGAGATCATGTAGGTTTTAGGGTAAGTAGATAAACACAAAGGTATGGAGTAGAGGGTGGTTTTGTGTTTTGAGCATGTAGGAGTTATGCTTACCTTAAATTTAGGATGGAGTTGGAGCATCAGACTCGTTTTATTGTCCCAGATTAAGTTCAAAAGGCCTTTGACCTCTATGACATTGTAAATTCCAGCAGTATGGATTTGATATAGGTAATCAGTGCCATTGCTTTCAACAACTTTGATCCCACTCTCCTCCGATAAAATCACCTTGTATCTCTGCAGGATTTGAATAGTCAGTGACATACAGTTATCCTTAAGCAAGCAATGTCTGCATAAATATATTATTATATTCCAGATTTTAACATAGTTTTAAACTATGCTCAAGCTGTCTCAGACGTATTAAATAAACTCACCCCAAAGAAAAGATTGATGGATTTGGAGCAAATGGTGCCGCTGGTGCCACAGGGGATGTTCTCTGTGACCAGGCGTAGAGAATATGGACTCTGTTTATTATTGCAGTTATCCTATAGGGGTTGCACATAAATTGTCTGTCAGTCCAGAATTTTTTTTATTATTTTATTATTTTTTTTAACTAAGAAGCCAAATTTAAAGAAAGGCATACATGGGCTAAGATGTGTTCACAGTCTCCATGGAAAGAATATTTCTTGCCATCAAAAGTCATATAATGACCTTCACCATAGATGGTACAGGTTCCATAACACTCTTTGTCTGTACAAGTCCACATTCCATTTGTGCATGTGCTGAAATATAAACAACAATTCACAGATTAACCCTTTAATGTTACAGTACATGTTTCTTGCCCCTCAATTTAAATGCTAGCTCACCAGGTGTTACAGTCCTCTTGAACTTGCTCTCCAGGTGAATAGCTGAGTCCATTGTGGACACATGGGCAGTTTTTCCTCTCCACACACCCACCTTTTCCATCAGCCAGAAGGTCATCTGGACACATACACCCTGAAACACACCCTGTACTCACCTACAAACAGAACAAACCAAGAAGGACCAGGATTAGTAAGCCTTGCTATGCTTTTACAAAATCATTTAGTGACAACAAATACAATAACTGCTGGAAAACTGGAAATTGGTAACTGCTAAGTAAAGTTTTTGTCTTTTCCCCAACCAAACTCACGCAGTTGTTTAGGTCTTGGTTCTGACACGTCCTCTGACACTCTGTCCCTTTTTTTCCATGTTCATAATTTGAGCATTTGAAAAAGACCATTGGAGCCACACAGTCTAAAAAGAGTCACATGTATGAACTTCCACACCGATGACTCAAGTTTAAATTTGACAAGTGCAATTTCAGAATTAAGTTGTAACTTACCTTCTTGACTGGAGCAGTGCAATTGTCCATGCATACAGGTGCTATGATATGAAAAAACAGTGCAAATCAAGAGTTATTGCTATTTGTCAAGACAAGAGTTATCATTGGTATTCTAACAACAATGCTTTGGTTATGGAATGAGGAATTCATACCACGCAACACCGTCTATGTAGGATGTTCCCGTTGGTTCTATGACATGGTTGTCTTTATAACAAGGACACTGATGAGCAGGCACACAACTGCCGTCTTCGTTAAGGTAGGTTCCCTCAGAACAGACACAGCCATCTACAGGTGTGAAGGACCCTGAGCACTTGTGACTTTGTTTACTGAGAGAGCGGCAGGTGCTGCCACAGCTGGTCACACCGTAGGAGTACTTCATGTTTTCTGAACACTCAGATACTGTGCACAGATAAACACATTTTTATTATGATTCATTGTTTTGTTTTATTCCTAATCTCCAGAATGTGATTGAAATGCATTCATTCTATTGGCCTACACAAACAAGTATTCTCACCACAAGGGTCAGAATCCATCCAGCCCTGGAGAATGATTCCTTTGGCAGCACAGGCATGGGCATAGTTAGACACGGCCGCACACATACACTTCCTAATATCTGCACATTTGCAGGTGTCATAGACACACCACTACAGAGGATGAAAACAAAATGCAATTATATGTAATTCATACATATACACAGTTAATTGTAAAAGAGAGTTCAGTGCAAGAATACTGACTTGGTAGTAAATCATAGGACATATTTCCGAATGACACTTGGAAAAGACTCCGGTGTGATTTGTAAGACGGGAACACCAGTCCTTAGCAAGTTTTTCTGAATAGAAAGAATAAAGACAGTTCTGTAATGTTTGCAAGTTAAATAATTGCATATATTAATATAATTATTTGTATTTATTTATTTATTTTTTAAGTTTGCAATACTGTGTACCTGTGTCCACACTCAAGCTACAGGGGTTGTCAAATGTATTTTCAAGATCTGGACAACTATATGGGTTTTTCTTCCAAAAGTTAACAAAAGTTAATGATGTGCCCTCTATGATACCCGACTCTGTTTTGAAGTCATCAAATTGGAAATCATTGTAGTTTCCACATAGACCTGAAAGAAAAAAAGATGTAGAATTAAAAATACAATGCCTGTAATTCATTCACTATGCACTGCTGCAGTTGTGAAAGTAATTTTTTTTTTATAGAGGAATTATGTATATATATATATATATATATACATACTTTTTATTTATTATGTATTTATTTATTTATTGACACAACTAACCAGTCATTTTTTCTTTCTCTTCAGTGCTGGCTACAATATACAACTGCATGACTGGCGCCAACTGGATCTCTAGACGAAGACTCTTCATATCAGCAATGATGAAAGAGGAAGTGGGCTGGAAGATGCTCACAGGACCTAGGACAGCAAAATAAGTGGGTAAAACAGAACATCTAATCATCTGTGCTTATTGTTACTATGGTAACATAGGATGTCGACCCACCTGTGGTGGCAGGAAGATTATATGGACTGTTTCCATTTAATGTCACAACACCATTGGAGGAAAAAGTGAACTGTTTTATAAGTAAAAAAAGGAAGAAAAGAAAAACAACATATGTTTTGTGTATTTTGCAAATAAAAAAGATGGTAGTGAAGTATGCTAAATGTATTGTGCACTATTTTGAATGCAAGTGTATTATTCTGTTCATAGACAACAGAAAAATTAAAAATATGAATCAGTCCTTACAGTGGTCCCTGAGATGACAAGGGTAACTGAATTTAGACACGTGTCTGTTCGGGCTGGATCACACTTTGCCAGGTTTCCCATGACAGCAATATCACTGTCATTAGAGTGCTGGAATGAAAGAAAGGATAGTAAGAACCAACAATTAAACAGTGTTCACTGCATACAGGGGAATGGCAAACTTTATGGTGTCTGAATTTTTCTAATTGGTTTTTAAACCATGTGAATAAACATATAAGTGTTTCTCCCTGACAGAAAACATCTAAGGGCCCTCTGCTGTACTGACAGACCTTAGTGAGGATGTAGTCACAGTTGCCGCTGAAGGTGAAAGTCTTTCCGTCATAAGTGGTGATGTGAGACCCTCCAACAATCGAGCAGATTCCAGGACATTCCAGGTATGTACAAGTCCAGTGTCCAGCGTCGCACACACTGATAGAGTACAGCAACATGATTAGCATTGGGGAGGTTTATTTAAATATGACTTTAAAATAAAATAAAAAAGTTACCATTGTTTGCAAGCTTGTTGGTAAGACTCTCCTGATTGATATACTGTGCCGTCGTGCACACAAGGGCACTCGTTAACAGGAACACAGCCACTCTGACCAATGTCGTCTTCCACAGTGCCTTTACAGAAAAAAAAAAGCATGACATTATTTATTTTGTGGAAAAATACATAATTTCAATATGCAAGTGCTGGATTTTGATATTGTGTGAAATTACCAATAGGGCAGAAACAGCCATCCACACAGTGTTCTTTACATAGTAGACTTGTGGTTGGATCTGAGCAGGTATTTTTGCACGGACTCCCACACTCCAGGTATTGCAAGTTCAGAGGACATGTCTTTGCTGCTCCACAGAATAACACAATTAGTATATCAAACACAACAGACAAAATCAGAACTTTTATACCACAGAATTGAATTCTTGCTTCAGATTCTTGAAAACGAACCCATTATTCAAAATTCAATTTCTCATTGTCATTTATATATTAATTTGAAGCATACAATCTTCAAATTCTAATATTCAGTTCAAGTGAGCTGTAAGTGTTGTGGTAATACTACCATATTATTCCTTCTGATTTTTTTGAGTCGGTTTTCAGAAATTATACTCACGACAGAGCTGTTCAGTCCTCCATGTTCCTGGTTTTCCTCCAGCATGAGTGCACTGTCGTGAAATCTCTGTGAGCGTGTTGCAGAGACAGTCGTGATTGCCGTAACACTGACACAGGTCGTCTACACAGACGTCTTCAAATGAACTCATGTCCATCACATTGTGACAGTCGGCAAAGCCTGGACTGTTGAGATAATGCTGGCAAACACTTATGTGCTAAAAAGAGAGAAAGAAACGCACACATTTTAAACAATTTTCCAATTGGTGCAAAAATATTGCCCCCAAAACCTTGTCCCATACCTGGTCGCACTGATCCCCAGGAGGAAGTGTAACATCCTCACAGGTTTCAGTTGGTGTGGAAACCTTCCATATGGATGGACCTAAGAAGGATTTGTTTAGTTTGTCAAACATCATATTGAAACAATGTATATATTTGTTTTGGCATTTAAAAGAAACTCTAAAGCAGGGGTAGGCAACGTTGATCCTGGAGTGTCGATGTCCTGCAGAGTTTAGCTGCAACCCTGAAAAAAACCTCACCTGCCTGTAGCCTTGAAGACCTTGATTAGATTGTTCAGGTGTGTTTGACTAGGGTTGGAGTGAAACTCTGCAGGACATCGACACTCCAGGACTGACGTTGCCTACCCCTGCTCTAAAGTAAAGGTTTTATGGCTTCATTTGATTAAAACATCAGGCTTACCGTTTTCAGGGATATCGTCATTCTTGTCCCCGTTGTAGTTTCCACAGAGTCCACAGGTCTGACCTTGGTACTTCTCAGCGAGTTCAATCTATTTGTCAGCAATACAAATACAATTCATTTTCTCAAAGTGAGTCTGTCCTAATGTTTACTTATGGCTAAAATATATGACAGTGCAAACACACTTAAAATCAACACTGAGCTGTCAAACATCTGCAAAACCTGTTGTTTAATTAAAGCTTATTTAGACTATTCATATTTGCTTTATGATTTGTAGAGCTGATATCCTGTTTGATGTTTAATTTTCCTAGTCTTACTTATTGTGTGCAAATAAATATGTTGGCTTAAAGGGTGTGTGTGATTTCATTGTAGGGTTATGGATTGATCATGACACACACTAAACAATAATCTGTGCTGGAATTCTCCTTCACGTTATCAGGTTTGCTTTGTGTGTATTTTTTTTTTTTTACTGCTATCAACAGATTTAATCAAATCTGTTTAACAGTTTTCTTTTCAACTATTATTTGGCTTGTTGTCTCACAGATTCATCCCAGGTATTACAGCAACCACAATTAAACATCAAGGTTTTATTCAATCATACCAATATAGAGTTGTCTTCTTCCCAGAAGATAGTCACTCCATGTCTGGAGACTTTAATACTTGTTTGGGTCCCCTCAATTTTAATTCCGTTGCGACTGATTGGAATCAACACGCTGTAAGAGAAAATGTAAGAAAAATTAATCAAACATGTTTATGTATTTTAAGATATAGACATATAATTGGCTAACTCTCATCATTAAGATTTTAGGCTACATTTTATAAAAGTAGAATAATTTTAGGTACTATTTTTAACTTGGAAAGCGCTAATATTCTGTTGTTTCTCAAACAAAGGTTGAAGCTAGAATATATCAGTGTAAAAATCAACTCACGCTTGATCATCTATGGTGATGTCGCCATTTGTGATTTTGATGATTGTTCCCTCCAACTTTATTGTGACTGTGCTAAAAGTGATTGAGCCATTTACAGTGTCTCTTTGCATTTGGATGTTAAAATCAGATGTGGCGACGTCACACATCACTGTCAGGACGTAGTTGCATGTGTCTGGCACTTGAAAGAACTGACCATCAAAGGTCTTGAAGTGGAAATTTCCCCATGTGCTGCAGATCGTGGACTGATGATCAGGATTCGGTTGAACTAAACCAAGAGAGACAGTTTGTAAATATGTGATCTGTAACAAGTAATTTCAGTGAGCAAAAATATACAATTTAGTACAGTAAAATTAAGAACTGATACTAAAAATACAGCTTATTGTTTAATACCTTTTGTTACCACCACAGTCGTCACTGGCAGCACTATATATAACAGACAAGAAGAAAAACTATTGTCATTTTTTATAGAACACATTTGTTTACAAAAGAAACAAACTTTAAAAAAAAATGTTATAAGGAAGATGAATATAGTGCCACTGTGAAACAAAAGTCATATTTATGCACTCAGATAATAGTGCACCTCAAAGTACTGTGTAATATTTCTGAACTTTGTAAGCAATAATATGTTTTACAATTATAATTCGCATGCCACTTAAACCTTTAATTTACTTTATGCATAATTAGAAACTTGACTGAAAGATTGCTTGTTACATATTTTAAAGATTTAAATTTTCAGTTCATTCAGTTTTCTATTCCATAATTAGTTACAATTGTCTTTGGCCTTACAACCACAATTAAAATCGTGTTCATATAAATGTTTTATCATATTAAAGTTTTTCATATGAAATTGTTAATTTCAATCAACAATCAGAATTTTTCAGCAAAATTTAAAAAAAAAATAAACAAACAAACAAACAAAAAAGGCTTTTACTCTACTGTTATCTATTTTTGATTGATGAGAGATTTAAACAAATACTTAGATTAAATATATTTGAATTTACTTATTAAAGATTTAAGGTTTACTTGTTGTGATGGCTCTACTTCTTGATCAGTACATCTTATATGATACATAACCACAATGGAATATTCACCTGATGTTGTTGGTGGCCAGGTTGTAAAGTCCATAGGATCCATCAGAGCATCTCCATAATCCCCCAAGAAGCCTTTAACATAGAAAGACGTTTTAATATGATATTTTTAAAAGTCATTTCAAAGGTTTCAAGGTTCCCTTCTTCTTCTTCTTCTTCTTCTTCTTCTTTCTTTTTTTTGCTTACCTGCTTGTACCGACTGCAGCCCCACAAGCAGGACGACCCATCTCAGCATCCATATCTGGGACATCCTCACAGTCCCTATGGAGACAACATCCATCCTCAAGAGCTAATGTGAGCTGTCTGTCAGCACTTGTCCTTTTATAATTGCTATTAGTTTACTTTGGTGGAATGTAGTTTGTGATCAGAGGGTGGACCCCTTGCTTGAATTTGGCCTTGGGCTTGGTAGATACTTGATACAAACAAATATTTAATGTCTTCATTGGTGATATTAAATCAACTGTATTTAAGTTATGAGGAACACGCTCAGTCATACAATGATTCATTTGTAGCTTGTTTGAATTGGGCTGTACAAGGATGTGGCTTTTGACTCATCCACAATGTGAAAGTTATTTAATTTAGCTATGTAATATATGTAATTGTCGAATTGACTTTGAAAAATATGCTAGAACTATTAATAATGTTGTTATTTTTGACAAATTTGCAAAGGAAGTCTTCTTTTTTTGAGTCTTTCTGCTAAATTTAGAACTGAACAACCATCAGAATTAAAATTCCAACTAAGCATGTACTGGCCTATAAAAAAAGCAAAAACAACAACAACAACAAAATAAAAAACAATAATTAGAATGTTAAAGTAAATATAGCTGCAAGAAGTGAGTATGGAACCAAGCACACAAACTCCATGAATCATATAATATCTCAGGTAAATAACTAATACTACTCATAACATGATATAATTGTTAAGAACTTTTCACCAATTAGTTACTGCCATTAAATTAATGTAGTGTTGTTGTTAGTGTGCCTATCCTTCTCAGGTATGTTTGAAGCATGATTTAAATAATCTGTACCAAGTTTTATCTCAATTCACCAAAAGTCGGTAAAGGACAGCACTCTGAACTGCAAAATTCAAAATGGCCAACAAGCAATGTGTATCAGTGCTCTATAACCAAAATGGCATTCTGTGCTTATGTAATAATTTTATTTCAAACTTGAAGTACCACCTTCATGTTTTGCTTCATTTTGATTTATTTTGATTAAAAAGCTAAAATGTGATTGATTAGATTGAACATTTTAATCAATTGACAAGTCGACTAATACTTGCATCTTAAATCAACACTATGGCATAATCCGAAGACAAACAGGGACAGTACTTGATTCAATAGCCCTTCAGCCGAGTTGTGTACTCAGAGCTTCATCTCGCCCAGTTTGACATGTTTGAGGGTTAATTCTTTGAAACCTCTTACGACTCTAGATCTTTCTGGATGCAACAGCAAACATATGAGAAGTATTTAAATGTGTAAACATTGTCTTTTCTATTTTCACTGTTTGCTAAGTGTCAGAGTCCACGTATTGAAGGATGAATTTGTCCATATTTAAGTACGTCAATAGCATTATTAAGTTATTCAAAAGGTTCCTTAAACAACAGACTACGTTTTCTGGTCAATAAAATCGGTGTGTGTTGGTATTATATGAAAAAAGTATATGATATCATGTATTTAGCATAACATATGTGATACTGGACCACATAACCATAAGGGTCAATTTTTCAAAAGTCAGGTTTATCATTTGAAAGGTGAATAAACATGCGGTATGCATTGATGTATGGTTTGTTATGAAAGGACAAGATTTGCCTGAGATTCAACTATTTAAAAATCTGAAGTGCAAAAAAATCTAAATATGAGGAAATTCGCCTTCAAAGCCGTCTAAATGAAGTCCTTAGCCATGCATATTAATAGTCAAAAATGAGTTTTTATATATTTTTAGTTTGTATATATTTGCAGTAGGCTATTTATAAAATATCTTAATGGAACATGATCTTTACCTAATATCCTAATTAGTTTTGGAATTAAATAAAAATAGATCATTTTGACCCATACTATGTATTTTTGCCTATTGCTAAAAATATACCCATACTACTTAGGATTGGTTTTGTGCTCCAGGGTAACATATAATTGCAGTTGGGTGTGCAAATATATGTTCAGGTCCTAAAGTTGTCTTTTAAAACAAAAGGATCTAATATATGTTACTTAGAAATATTGTATAATCTAAACATAACAAAATAGGAAAGTCTAAATTCTGTTTTGTTTCACCTTGATATAAGTTCTTGTGTGCTTCCTTGACATTATTCATTGAGTGTACAGGTTTGATGGTAATAGTTTATGCAGGGGTGCCAGATCCTGTTTCTGGAGAGCTACCTTTCAAAACACTTTAAGTATCATATGCTTTTGAATATAATGGAGCATGTGTGTTTGATTAGAACGTAACTTTGCGGTAAGGTTGATCTACAGGAACAGGTCTAATGCATTGAGCATCATATTGTTTACAGAATTTATTAATATAGGTTAATGTTAATTCGTAAGTAAACTATTGTTCATTTTTAATTCAGGTTTGTTCATAAACTTTAATTGGAATTACATGAAACATGACAATTTAAAAAAACAGTGTGTGTAAGAATAACGTTTAACCAGGATGCTGTGAAAATATTGTTTCATGTTAGCTGAAATCAGTTCGTTTTGGGAGAAAAAAAGACCATTATACAGTTTTTTTTTGCCATTTATTTTGCTTTATTATAGTCATCATTCAGTTTCCAAGAATGAAATGTAAATAATTTTATTGTGCATTGCTAAAGAAGAAACAAAATGTTCAAAATGCCCTGAAAATGCCCTAGTTATAAAACGAAAAGCAGAATGGTCCCATCTTTCACCAAAATATATATAGTTTTTTGAAATTTATCTGGAATTGTAGCAGTATAGCAGACACTGAAGAGGATCTTTTATCCACTGCTGTTCTGGTTTTCACACATAACTGGAGTGCATTTGCAGCTCTCTATGTAGACGTAGTCGTGATCGATCACACGGTTATCAGAACACTTCAGCTGCACTTTTTTATTGCTGGTTTTCATCTCCCGACAGCAAGAACAACTGTGCTTCATGATGTTGGCGCCCATTGAATACCTATGTAGATTTCCAAGAAAAACACCAGTCAGTTGAATACAAAAAACACTTCTAACAAGTACAAGTATACAAGTCTGTGTTGTAATATGTAGCTCTCTTTTAAAGCTGAAATTAACAATCATTCAAAATAAGTTTGTAAGTATGAAGCATATTTCACAAGAAATCATATGCAAATGTGTTCTCACATTGATTCTGTGTCACAGTGGCCACTGCAGGAAGTCACTTCTATGGGTTGGATGGACTTGCAGTCATTTACAGTAACATCTGTGATGTTCTTCACACGAACACAGTTCATGAGTTCACCTGAGATATTAAAGGTAATATAAATTTAATTTTTTACTATTTATTTAAAATACTGGAACTTATATATAAAAAGCAGAAACGTCAAAAAGCTTTGAACAAGGAAACAGTTTCTTACAGGTATTGCAACATCCATCTGCATCAAGTGTCAGCGTTCCCTGTAAGGACAAACGGCTTTGTTTGAACCTCATAATCATAATTAAAGAGATAGTTCACTTAAAATGTGTGTTGTTCCAAACCTTTGCAATTGTGATAAAGCAAAATATTACTCAAATGGTTTTGTCTGTACAAAGTCAGTGTGGCTCAGAACAACACCAAAATATCTTCTTTTGTGTCCCACAGATGAAAAAGTTATACAGGTTTGGAACAACATGAGGGTGAATAAATGTTGACAACCTTTAAAGCTGAATTATTAAAGCACTACAGATGAAAAACCCCCAACATGCTTTACCTTTCAGTGTTAGGAGATATAAACAAACAGAACAAGTGCGTGATGTTTGGAACATGAGCTAAAGATGAACTCACAGGCACACACTCGTATTCATTGATCTCAGGACAGGTTGGTTTGGTTCTCTCTATTACGAATGTGCCATTAGTTTCTTTACAGGTCACAGTCTCACACTTGTAGTCGTACGTGTCTCCAATCTGAAAATAAATAAATAAATAAATAAATATATATAATAGCTGAACAGTTCTGGTGAACTGAATGTGTGAAGAAAAGATTGTGAATATGCACCTTGAGAATACGTGTGGTATTGTCTGACGCAGTGTAAAAACAGCTATTTTGCATGCATGTTTCACAGCATTCTCCTTCGTGTTTGACAGGCAGAAAGCCCTTGGAGTAAAAAAAGCAATTTTATAATTTAGATGTTTAGTTTAGAAAGTTGAGTTATATGAATGAGTTGATATAATGAATAAATGATAATAATTATTACATCAGGGCAAGGTGTACAGGCTATAGAAGAGCACTTGACGAGATGTAGTTGAGTCTTCGGGTCTTTATCCATCAGACAGTTACATTCGATACAAGGATCTGTGGGGATTTGAACTTCAGGCTAGAAAGAAAACAGAGAGTGTCAAACATGTGAGAGATTAACTCTATTTACCAATGTTTTCTTTTGTGCCATTTTAAATATCAGGATTTATTTTTTAGCAAAAATAAATGAAGTAGCTCACCTGGTACTCAGTGTTATTGTACACACATACGTCTTTGGGCACTGAAAAAAATAAATAAATAAATAAATATATATATATATATAGAAGTAGTGCTGTCAAACAATTAATCGTGATTATTTGCATCTAAAATAAAATATTTTGTTTACATAATATATGAGTATGTATTGTGTATATTTATTATGTATATATAAATACAAAGACATGCACGTATATATTTAACAAAAATATGTTATGTTTATATATATTAAATATATATATATATATATATATATAAAATATACGTAACTATATAAATCCATGTAAATACATGTAAATATTTTTCAAAATATATACTAAATAAAGTGTCATTTGTGTTATGCAGTACATTTTCACGTCTTTGTTACATATATTGATAAAATAATAAACTCACAATGTGTAAAGATGGAAATCATATTAGTTAGCTTTTTAAATAATTACAGTACACTACATCTTTGAGTGGCTGTTGCTTTTGTTGCAACGTAAAAATAGAACATTAAATGTTATAACTAGGGGTGGGCATAGATTAATTTTTTTAATCTAGATTAATCTAGATTAAAATGGCTCATTTGAATTCTGCAAGGCATTCAGAATATGCGTGCTACCTGAATAATGACTAAAAGTAAAGCCCTATTATATTTAGGATATCTGTGTGTC
>JAUMHE010000085.1:4346830-4367502 GCA_032359235.1 Enteromius mattozi | reverse complement strand
TCATATTGTAATACCTATGTCATACCCATGTCATTATACAAATTTGTGTCCTCATAAACCACATAAACACACACACATATATTCATGAGTGGAAAACAATTAGAACATTTTTGTCTAACTTTAAGGAAACAACATCTTACAGATCTGGCAGCATCCATCTTTGTCAAACTGCACTGTTTCCTGTACACAAACAGTAGAATAAAAAAATTACTTTTTTGTATGGTCAAATTCTTTCTGAATTGTTACTTTTTAACTTTTTCAAATGTACATATACATTTAGGCTTAAACAGGATTCCATACAAAACAATTATCACAGCCATTTGAACAAAATGACTTCTGCGAACATATTGTACATTTTCATTGATTTACTACAGTTTACATGTTTTATTTTTTTTAAACACTAACATAAAAATCAATTGTCCAAATCAAGGTTCAATGGTTAACACTGCACTACCATGTTTTGAAAAAAGTAGTTATTTATACTTTAGAGGAATGTCAAAGCTGTTTTTTTATGTTTAGTGAATAACTGACATTTTGTCCCATACACAAAGAATCTAGTTTTATGAAGTTTTGTAGTTCATTTGTTGTCCATTTTTGAGCCCTTATCCACTTCATTGCTTGAAACGAACGTGAAAACGAACAAGCTTATATGAGAGTTTTAATACTACTGCACACAATGCTGCATTGGGGCTATATGAACATCCTTAATAGTTTAAAAAATGTGCAAAAAAGCAAGAACCAAAAAACATCCACAAGTAGTGTTTGATGCAGAGTTGAAGCTAGAGATTCTACTTACAGGCCCACAGTCAAATGAACTCAAGTAAGAACATTCTGTTTTGGTCTTCTCCGTCACAAACAAGTCATTAAATTTATGACAGGTAACAGTTTCACATTGGTAATTGTCAACTTCTCCATCCTAACAAAAGACGGACACACTCCATTAGAACTTAAGAATTAAGCAAGGTTCTTTGTCTGATAAACTCAAAGACTGAATAAAAGTTTAAGAATGTTTCCAGTGTACCTGTAGAATGCGTCATAATCCTGACTCCTTGCTGAAAAGTATTGTGTTCTCAGGGCAGAAGCAGCCTTCTGTGGGCACAGTTTTGGTGCTCTGCATATGCCTGGAATTCAGATATTATTAATATTTTATTACATGCAATATATCTCATTAAAATTGCATCCTATATACACTATTTTAACACTGCAATCCAAGGAGAATACAATAAGTAGTATAACATTTCAGCAGATATTTTAGAAAAAATTTGGCTTTAAAAAGGCTTAACTTTTGAAGTGTACAATAATGCTATCTCCGATCTCCTACCCATGTATATTTGTCATTAATCAGCACTTTCCACACTGGTCTAAATTATTGTAGAATAAAAGGAAAAAGGGACATACCTATCTCTACTTGTTGGTGGTTCAGATGGACCACAAGGTAAAAAGATTTTATCTTCTGGACATTTAATGTCTAAGGAAGGAAAGTTAAAACAATTTCTTAATTCAAATCTCTATAGCTTATACAATATTTCACTTGAAACAGGAAAATTAGTCTTCAATAAAAATGTGTTTCATTTGATAAAATATATTTATACAGATTCAATTAAATCGTAAATTAAGTATATCAATTAACTTACTGCAATGTTTAGTGTAGTTCCTCCAGTGTATGCAGACTCCGACCTTGGAGCAAGCACTTGCATAGCTCTGTAGACTGGCACACACCTTGGTGGGGCTGTTAATATTACAGCTATCCAACTGATAAGCTAAAAAGAAGTTTTTAGGTGGCACGCGGGAATGGCACGCTTCAAACAGCCTGAGGAAGTTCAGAATGACAAATATTACTTTGGAAGCCATCACGCAAAGTTTGTAATAATACCTCATTAAATGTACTCACTTGCTCTCGAGAAGGTTGCATTCAGATTGGGCCAGGCATTGTGTCTTTGGCGTGGATGGGGATATATTCAAGACTGGGGGTTTTGGAATTGGTTGGCATTTTTTCCCATTCACACAACTGGCTGCCCAGTAATCTGCCATCACTTCACAGTCATTGGCCAAGATTCCTCCAGGAATCATGCAGTCATCAGCCTGGTTGTTGTTGCATGTTCCTTAGTAGGAATATTTGGAATAATTCAGATTAATAATGCACAAAAACAAACATCTTCCTGATATGGCCTGCTTAACCCTTTAAACATTTTTTAATGTGCTGACTTACCACAGTGGCCTTGTGTATTGTTTCCAAAATGCTGGAATGGCAGATTGAGGCTAAAACCAAGGGCTCTGAATGTTAAATCAACATTCAGATCCAGAATACTTAGGAGCAAGTCGTCTAGTCCTGAGCTTATAACTTTCACACCATTGTGATTATATAGTAGTGTTAGCTTAACATTGTCCTTTAGAGCCTCATAGAAAAACAGGCAACCACACTGAAAACCAACACATTTACAATACAGTGCAGACCAAATACACACAAAAAGTATTTTTGCCATCTTACTTTAGGTCTCACCTCTAGATCTGCACCTCCAACGTGATTCCTAAGTGTGATGACTTGATTATTGTAAGACACAGTAATAGATCTGGGACAAGAGGCATGCTCACTAATGTCACAGTAGATATTGTCAATGTAGATCTTCAAATGGTATCGAGGCCTAATTTCCTCCATTAATATATAAGTGCAATTTCCTTGATAACTGTAGAAGAGTCCATCGAATGTGATGTAATGTGAGTTACCCCAGCCTTGACAAAAGCCTAAAATTAGGAAAGGGTGAAAAATAAAAAATGTTATGAAGCAAAAAAGTTATTCCAGTAGTCCTCAGACCCATTGGAGGTTTCATAATCAAACCTTTTAGCGCTACCATTAGCACACTATAATTATATTGCTTATAATATTTATATATTTTTTGTCCTATTTTCAAGGCAGGATCCTGATGTTTAATTTGGATGAAAAGTATATTTACAGTTTCGCATATCATCAGAGTTGGATTGGGAGATAAGAACTAAATTTAGAATGGCAGACCATAGAACTGAGCAGACCCTTTGGTTGGGTAGTGGATAAATGGCATCCACTTTACATTGAGTATATTCTACATTCACAGTGAGCCAGAATAGAGGACATTATTATACATTTCAGTGACTCCCGATGACAACCTCAAAGTTACAACAAGAGAAGGAACAGTTTACTTACAATCACAGGCATATTGCTGGCAGCATTGGTACTTATCATAGACCAGCACTGTCGGCTGATGATTTTCACAGGAGATGTACTGGAGCAAAGGACATTGCAATGGTACGATTTTGATGACGTCTCCCTTTATGCATTTAGCCATAGAGCAGTCAGATATGCTGAAGGTCTCGTTAGTCTGGAAACATTGCAGAAATGATTAGAATTAGAGAATCTGATGAAATTCAATTGCATTCATTTGTTACTACCTTGGGGTTTTTATAAAAAAAAGTTTTCTTGCAAATACATCACATTTTGTACTTATAAATTCTAACACTGAAAAAAGATAACCTAAAATCAGTCTAAATCAACCTAAATATATTCGGATACACCAGCAAAACTACATTTAAAGGTAAGATCAGATAGGATTTTTTTTTTAAATAACACCATATTTGTGTAAAGAGAAACATAATAAATGTATATTTTAAATGCATTTGTATATTTTACATTTTTGTTCCATTTCGGACAGTCATATTGTCGAGCAGGTGAAGGTGATATAGGCGATGGACATGGCTTAGTACTGTTCTGAATTGCACAGATTTTGGAGCAGATCATGGTCAGACAAATCCCTGAGCCAATATGCTTCTGATAGAATATTGATTCTCCTAAAACAAAAAATAAATAAATCAAAATACATCTGCAACAGAACATTTAGAGAATTTTAGATAATTGTATAAAATATCAATGGTTTGAAAATTTAGTGTATGGCTACTAACCAGGCTTATATTGTCTTCCTTGAACTGAACAAAAACATAATGGAGTACTTATAGGTGTAAGTCCAAATGGTGTAGAAACAGCTGTATTAAGAATTTGTGGATATTTAGAAGGGGAATGTTCTAGTGATGGAGAAGGTTGTTAATGTTGCAGGTCTTGTGCTAGTAATTACAGGTGTTGTTACTGTTGACACTGGTGACGTAGGTGTAGTTGTAGTAGTGGTTGTAAATGTCGAGGGTGTGCTAGTACTTGTAGTAGTTACAGGTGGTATTTCTGTTGACTCAGATGGTATAGGAGTAGTTGTAGTAGTGGAAGTGGTTGTAAATGTCGAAGGTGTTGTAGTAGTACTTGTACTACTTACAGGTGATGTTTCTGTTGACTCAGATGGCATAGGAATAGTTGTAGTAGTAGAAGTGGTTGTAAATGTCGAAGGTGTTGTGGTAGTACTCGTACTAGTTACAGGTGATGTTTCTGTTGACTCAGATGGCATAGGAGTAGTTGTAGTAGTGGAAGTGGTTGTAAATGTCGATGGTGTTGTGGTGTTACTTGTACTAGTTACAGGTGATATTTCTGTTGACTCAGATGGCATAGGAGTAGTTGTAGTAGTGGAGGTAGTTGAAAAGGTGTTCTGCTAGTATTTGTAGTAGTGACAGGTGGAGTTTCTGTTGACTCAGATGGCATAGGAGTAGTTGTAGAAGTAGAAGTGGTTGTAATTGTCGAAGGTGTTGTGGTAGTTCTCGTACTAGTTACAGGTGATGTTTCTGTTGACCCAGATGGCATAGGAGTAGTTGTAGTAGTGGAAGTGGTTGTAAATGTCGAAGGTGTTGTAGTAGTACTCGTACTACTTACAGGTGATGTTTCTGTTGACCGGAGAAAAACTGTGTTATTTGCAAGTTTGTGCGCCGGAATTAATAACAAACGAAAAAAATAGAGTGTGAGAGTCTAGCTGACGCGGTTAACACAGTGGGGTCTGAACATCGTACTGTGAACGAATTATAAATGAAATGGTCCGATGTAAAGGTGTAGGTTAAGAGGAGAACAGCAGCGCACCGTCAAAGTGTGGACCGAACAGGCGGGGATGCTGAACTAACACCCTTTGAGGAGAGAGTTGCCTCAATTGTGGGCTACACTTTACTGTCTGAGTAGTATCCGTGTCTGTGGGAGACAGAAAATCACTGTGATCCCTAAAAACGCGTTCCCTGGAGCGAGCTGCCAGTCTCCGAACTAATGTGAATATGATAGCGCACTTTTATTATAGTGAGGTTTAATGTTAAAACATTTTTATATGCTTGAAGTTTTTAAGAATGTAGGCTACATTGATTTTATTTAAGTCGTGATGATTTGAAAGGGTGGCAACGCCATGGCCTCCCAAGACTCGTGATCCGCCGTGGCCTCCCGAGGCTCCCGATCCGCCGTGGCCTCCCGAGTATCCTGATCCGCCATGGTTTCGTCAAGGTTATTTTACGTTGCAGTGTCTGTACATTTTCCTTGTTTAAGTAAAAGTCTATGTTTCACGCTACGTTCACGTCTCTGCCTGGTACATGCACGGACACCACCTGACAAAAGGTATACATTTTATCTTTTTTTATCATACATTCCATGGTAATTAAACCTATGCCATGTATCTATTATTTGAGGAATAGTAATGTCTAGTCACTAGGAGGGGAGTGCCTGTTGCCCCAATTATAATAATAATAATTATAATAAAAAAGTGGTGATAATTAGATATTGATAGTTTAGTAAACTATCCAGGTCTAGATCATGTGTGGGCCTAGTATTATGGCTTAGTATTCCATGTAACTTTACAAAAAGTGCTAATTAGTCATGGAAAAACTGTAATTTACACACCAGTTATTGCAGTCTACATTTATCTTAGTCCCTGGTGCATAGAACTGTCCATTGTGAGGACATGGACAGTCATAAGGTCTAACACAGTTTCCTCTGCCATCATCAAGTAGACCTGGAGGACACTGGCAGCCAGATTCACAGTCCTGCGAGAACTGTGGTGTGGGTGGAAGAGGAAGATCAGACACAGAAGAGTAGAAGAGAAAGGAAGACAGAAAAAAGTTACTCACTGATCTAGAAGCGTAAATATTTACAAAGCATTTTAAAATCAGTATACAAAAAAGTTTAACTAGCACTTTCCACAAGGGAAAAACTAAATATTATACAAAAATGAGCTTCTATGTTTTTGCAACCCTGTTCTGAGTTACAAAACCAGTGTGAATTTTTTATTTCTAGAAAACATAGTTTAAAAAAAGGTAATTTTAAAAACATTGAATTAATAATTCTAATGTATATTTTTAATAAATAAAATGCAAAATAATAAATAAAACTACATCATATTTTTTTATCATTGGTACATTTGCCAGCTGTATTTTGATATATATTTTGCTAAAATTGGTATTAGCACAATTTATTCCATTTTAACAAGAGAGACCACATTGTAGTGGATATCTCTGAGGATATGTTTAATTCTGAAACAGGCACATTAAAATCCACTGAAGTCAATGAAAATCTGTGCACACATTAATCCATGTTCATCTGGACGTGCTGTACTGCAGTTGAAGAACACCTTTGGAGAAGGACACTCTGCAAAAGATACCAGACAGTGAAAAAAAAAGTTTTATATTGGTAACCATATTCTGAGAGGTAAGAAAGATTTTTCTTACCCACAACTGGAGGTGTCTGTCTTAGGTTTTAAGATCACAGTTTAGAAAGTGTCTATTTCAACAATTTGAAATCTTTACAACTACTGCATAAAACTAATATCATCCACTCACCAGTGTTCAGTCTTGTAATAGTGACAGGTGGAGTTTCTGTTGACTCAGATGGCATAGGAGTAGTTGTAGAAGTAGAAGTGGTTGTAATTGTCGAAGGTGTTGTGGTAGTTCTCGTACTAGTTACAGGTGATGTTTCTGTTGACCCAGATGGCATAGGAGTAGTTGTAGTAGTGGAAGTGGTTGTAAATGTCGAATGTTGATGGATGTGCCAGGTTGGACTGTCACTCCATTGTGGTAACATGGGCATTTTTCCATAGGCACACACAGTCCATTCTCATCCTGGTAGAGTCCCTCTGGACATGCGCATCCATCAATGGGCACAAAGTCAAGGCTGCAGCTTTGACGCTCAGATGCGAGAGACAGACAGGTACGCTGACAGCTCTGCAGCTCGTAGGAGTAGTTCTGCGAGGCCAGGCAATTCTCTGTATATTTCTTTGTTGGGATAAGTTTGAGACATTGACATTGACATTGTGTCTTAAAGATGCATTTTGTACTCTACAAAACCAAAAGAGCTGAGCTCTTTTAAGCTTAAAATCTCAAATCTAAACTAGAAAATTTGTATTAGCTTTCTTCCATCTTTTACTAGAATGCTTGCAGCACTTAAATAAAATCTGTACCACAAAATATGTTAAATATCTGTTTGGAAAGAGTCAAAGACTTTTATTGAGGATGGCAATAGTTAGTAAAAACATTGACCTTTCTGATTTATATTTTTACACTGAGTCATTGGACCTTGGGTTGCGGGTTGTGTTGGTAGTAAAACTTTGTTGGTAGGACCCACAAAATGGACAATACATCGCAAACTGAAATAACATCAGCGGATGGTTTTAATGTCAGCGTTAAAACTATCAAAACAGGTACAGACCTCCCGTGAATACTCGTGACATGCGCACAATAGCCGTTCCTGCAAACCAACTGCCCCTTAGTGGTCGGGAGCATTTCCGTTGTGTTGTGAGCTTATGTTTGCTTTTTTAATTCTGTTGTGTTGTGAAATACTGGGCCACCGTACTTTTTGGGTAGCAATAGATGCTTTCATTAAATTTAAGTTGTTACAAAACACCTTGAAATATAATAGGATACATTAGTTTTTACCTTAGTCTCACTTCCCAAATTATATTTTAAATATAGGCTAATTGTTTGGTGCCCTGTGTTTTGTCAGGGACATGAGGGAAATGTTTATATAAGACCTAGTTTTTCCTTAGTTACACCAAAATCCAAAAATTCTTTACACTTAGATGATCACATATATGTCTAAAAAAGATTCTACTTTCGGCTATCTTACTGCACACAATGTCTCTCCAGCCTTGGAGGATTATTCCTTTAGCTGCACAGGCCCGGGCGTACGAGGAGAACACCGCACACAGACAGTCCTCACTCTTCTCACAGGTACAGCTGGAGTATTTGCATCTCTGAAAGCACATTGACACATTGTAACTGCATATTGTGGAAAGCAGGGAAATTCATTACAATTTGAAAAAATCATACTTTGTAGTAGCTGTCTGGATTGACACTGGCATGACACTGGGCAAAAATGCTTTCCGTTTTCTTCATCTGGGAACACCAGTGTTCAGCGAAGTGCTCTAAAGGCATAGTAACATAGGTGTTACATGTACATGCTAAACCCTTCTATACAAGTACAACACAAACTAAATGGTCTACCATCTGTGCAAACAGTCTCTCACTGCTGTCACTGCTGTAGGAACAGGGGTCGTCCAGTCTCTCAGTACGGTCGGGGCAGTTGGACTGGGCCTTCCAGGCATTTACGAAGGAAACTGCTGTACCCTCCACCAGTCCCTGGGGTGTCTTTAGATCATCTGACAGCACTTTGTTAAAATTTCCACAAAGACCTGCGCAAACCAATAACATATTACATTTGAAATATTATTACACTTTAAATAAAAAGACCCCCAGTGTTCAAGGCTATGCTCATGTGATGTATTCATTACTTGATTAAAATCCTATATTGCATATGTTGTTTTTTGAAAGTTCTCACCACAAGTCTTATCCTGGAAGCTTTGGTCCACGGTGATGTAGATCTGCATAAGAGGCACCAGCTGTACCTGCACCTGCAGGCCAAAGGTGGTCTGAAGCATGATGGGAAACGATGACGGCATGAACAACGTGAAGTCAGCTGAAAGAAAAAGTGTCGAAGAGTTTGAAAAGTCCTTTATAAAAAGATCAGCCTTCACAAACAAGCTCCAACAAACATTTTAAAACATACAAAGAAAAAAAATACAGAGTTCTTCTTTTTTACCTGTCATGTAAAGAAGTGAAATTATTGCATTGTGTTGAACTGTGCCCTCAGCTTTTATCACTAGACGCTAATGAAGAAAGACAAATTTATTAACTGTTAGAAACTGGGATATTACTTCTATTGCAAGCAAGAAAAAGCCAAATCAGATTTTTGTGTGTGAAGGAATGTACTCACATGGTTTTTGCCATTGTTAAACATCATTTCTATAGATTTCAAGCAGGTGTCAGTATTAAGGGTAACACAAGGAACAATCTGACCCAGTATGATGAACTTTGACTCCTCAAAGTCCTACAAATACAAATGGAGTTTACAGAGTTTAGAATTCATAATTAAGAATTTTGTATAATTTGTGTAGTGTTAATTAAAATGTCATGACATGAATGGACACAAATTCTAAATTCAAGTGTAAATGTCTTAGCAATTAAATAAGGTGTAGTTAATAACTAACTGAGATCCTTCCTCTACTGAGCACAGGCCAGGTCCGGGAATACTCGTACAGATCCAGTTTCCCTCCTTGCATATACTGATTACACAATACAATTACAAACACACACTGTAAACAACAAGCTTTAGGACTATACTGTATAAACATTACATACAGTACATTACATAGTGAAATGTGTTTTATTACCATTCCTCGTTATGTCTGTGGAGAACCTCTCCTGGGCTGTAGACGTCATCATGCTTACACTTACACTCTTCCACCAGGATGCAGCCCATGTTTGAGATTTGATCAAATACAGTTCCTATAGCACATAAAAGTTTATGAAATGTGTCTTAGTCAATGAACTATAAAATCAACATTGATTCTATTTGTGGTTCTTAAATCAAACAGCCACTTTAAAAAAATGTCTGTATATACGAAGGCACTAAACCTGTTCCTCACACAGTATGTTTGTGTATTTGTGTGAGCATGTGTCCATGCATGGGGAGCCGCTTTCAGAATGTACCATATTGTAGGGGCACGTCTCAGCTGCATAGGAATACAATACATACAGTTTTTAGAGTGGCTATTGATGAATAATTCAAATGAACAAGAAGGCAAATTAAAAGCTCAAGAGACAAAAATCATTTGACATCCACCAGAGCTCCGTGATAATTATTACCGCAGAAGTCAGCTTTTCTCCAGGTCGGTGGAGTTCCCCCAGCGTGCAAACACTGACGTGAATATTCAGACAAAGTCGCACAGAGCGTGGAGTTGCCGGTGTCTTCAGGCTCATACAAGCACATATCATTCATACAAGCCTTGATATACGGCTCAGGGTCCAAAATCTTGATACAGGAGAACCAGTCTTCGTATTTCAAAAGGTCTTCACAATCTGCTCACTGTAGTGACACAGGTACAGTATATTTTTTAATTCTTATCCTTAGAGGTCAACCAACCCATACATAGCTTTTGCAACTTACATGTTTTTGAGATTCATCTATTAAATTCTGCACATCATCTTCTTCAGAGGGATTTTTGCAGTCCACCACTGGGCTGGGAACTTTGTGCTTGTTCCCAAACTCTATGTAGCCTACCTGTCGTTCATATCTGAATTCTTTATTAAGTAAGATAAGACAGAGATTAAACAAAGACACACTTAACCTTCTTGGAGATCTATGAAATAGCAACGTACTACAAGTGTCTGTTGTTACAAAATTATGATGAAATGAGGCAGTCAGTTATAGTCAGTCAACTCACCTGACTGAATAAACTCATTGTAAACTGGAGCCCCATTGAAGTCACCACACAATCCACAGGTTTGGTTTGAATATTTGGAGTCCAACTCCACCTACAACAACACAGGGAAATACAGCTTTTCAACAACCCCCCAGCATCATGGCATTATCAGTAGTCTTAATATTATTTCTTATCAAAGGAATTTGTAATCAGACCCATTGTGTAGTTGTTTCAGTTTTGCTTCCAGTTCAACTTAATCCATCATAACGATGGATGAACTATATCTACAGTTCATTTGACTAATTTACACTAAATTCTGTATTTATAAATGCCGGGTTAACGTTATTAACTTAACTTGACTGATTAGACAAACTGATTTGTATTCAAAAACTGACTCACCATGACTGCATCATTTTTGTTCCACATGACTGTGATGCCCATTTTTGAATTGAGTCTCACATAAATTGTGTTCTCTTCCACAAGTATCCCTGCGACATGCACAGGCAGCGATTTACCAAATAAAAGAAAAGATTCAAATTAAAACCTAAATAACATTTTTATTTATTTTGTGTTTGTTGCTGGAGGAAGCAAGCAGCACTTCAGTTGGCCAGAATCTTACTTTTCTCCATTGACTATAATCTGGTTTGCTGTGATTTCAACAGTAATGTCATTAATGGTAACCAGGACTCTGGTGATCTTTGGGCCAGTGCTATGTTCTGTTCTCTTCACATAAACTGAGAACTGACGAATGAGGCTTTGGCAGTCAGACACCAGGTTATACTCGCATTTGCCTGGGAACTGATAAAAGTCCCCATCGAACGTCTTGAAGTGGAAGTTTCCCCACATGCTACAGATGTTGTTGACATGGTTACTGTCATGAACTGGAAAAGAATAGCCTAAAAGAGAATGCAAAGATTTATTCCAGCATTCACATATGATATATGTTATGTATTAAGCATGGTTTAGCTTTAACTTTGTACTTTGAGATGTTTTATGAGGTTTATAGCTATATATTATCCACTCATGAAAAGAAAAGCTGTTTATTATTGTGTTTATTGTTGTTTTTAGTTTGCCTGTGCATAACTTTATGTGACGTCTGCCATGTTGATTCTCAGCACTTTTTCAAAATAAAATGTTGACCATGCGTTTAACGCATTTAACATTAAGGACAAAAACTTGCAACTTATCATCTCAGAATTTGGGCTTTTTCTAGAATAAATAGAAAATAGAAGATATAAATGTGCAATTCTCAGAAAAAAGGTAATAGAGTTTTGTCTGATTATATTTCACAAAGTACTGTTGTGAACTTTCGTGCTTTTTGTTTTGTGGCACCGAGGCTTTGGAACTCTCTTCCTTTAGCACTGAGAACTTTGGGATCTGTAAATTCTTTTAAAAAACATCTGAAGACGCATCTGTTTGGACTTGCTTTTAAATAACAGCAATGGTCGCTTGGTATGTTATCGTTGTAAATGATTAGTTTTTGTTGTTTTTATGTTGGATCTTTCTGTATGCATGTTTGAACCTTTTTATTTACAGTTTGTAAAGCACTTTGTGACTTCTTGTCTGTGAAAAGTGCTATATAAATACATTTTACTTACTTACTTACTTACTTCGTAATCCAACAGTACCTTTCTCATTCTTTTATCCCAAGGCAAAAATAAGCTTCTATAACTCAAACATATACAATGCATAAGCTATACTTGGAATCTGTAAATAATTTTGTAACTTTAAAGTTTCTTTCTAAATCAACATGAGTGGTACATCTCATAAGCCACCTGATGTTGGTGTTGTTGTTGACCACATAGTCAAGTCAGTGGAATCTCCCATTTTTTCATAATCCTCCATAAAGCCTTCAAACAAAAAAGAAAGGCACATTCAATCATATTGTACAGCTTATATTGTGAGTATTTCTTGCAGTAACTCTAAACTGCTTGTATGGAGTGCAGCCCCACCATTAGGACAATCCATCTCAGCATCCATATCTGGGACATCCACACAGTCCCCACGGAGAAAACAAACATCCTCAAGAGCTATTGTGAACTCTCTGGTAAAACTTGTCTTTTTATAGTAAATTCTAGTTTTCTTTGGAAGGATATTGTTTGTCATAAGAAGGAGGAGCCCTGCATGTACTGTACATTACCTTAGAATTTTAAATAAATGTTTAATGGGCCATAGCTGTTTAAGACTAAACAAGATTTATGCAAACCTCCCTGGTAAGAATACTCTGTCACGGACAAAACTGCATTTAAACTGACAAAACTCAAACTAAACAAGGATGTGAGCCTTGACAGTGGGGAGGCAACTATTTTCTAGAGAAATTGTCCAGTATAATACAAAGTTAAACTGAGCTAAAGTTAATGTACTTAGCTAATTCTTGTTCAGGATAAATATATTTGCATTAATTGTACATTTATTATTTAAGATTTTATTTTTGCTCCAACAGTGAAAATAGTTGAGAACAAAGTCAAAGCAGGACCAACCATTGCATGTCTCTGAGCAAATATCAGTACTCTTGGAATCCCAAATGGACAATGAAATTAACCGAAAAAACAGGACAGAAACTAACAAATAAATAATTTCAGTATATCAGTGTACATATAAAATGATACAAAAAAAATACCTTGAAATAAGTTCTTCTATCAAAAAAACAAAAAAAGTTTTTTTTGAAGTTTATTATATTGTGCGAAATTAAGAAACATTTTTTACAAAAACTATTTAGTTGATCTTACTTAGAAACTTGAGTATTTATGCAAAATCGACTTATCTGAACAAACAATTTTGGGATGCCAGAATGGATTACAAATGTTATAATTTTTTACAGTTTATATAGTGGATAATTTTTTTTTAAATCTAGCAGTTTCAGAAGAAAAAAATAAGACTTTATTGAAAAAAACCACAAAGCCAAGCTGACCATCTGAATTTGTCTCTGTCCTGACAGCCATCTTTATACAGTTTTGTTATTAGTCGCTATCTAATGCGCATATTTTTGGTGTGTTATTCCTGGTACTTTCCACAATTATTTATTAGTTTCCTTGGCTTCGTTTTAATTGTGTTAGTCTGTTTTTTTTTTTTTTAGTTTACCAAAGGTCCAATAAGCATACACATTCAGGATTTTTTTTAATGAGCTGTTTTAAAGAGCTTTTAAAGATTTTAAAGAACTTTGCATTCCAAATACACTTTATTCCTTCCATTACCATCTCCTTCTATGCTGCCCTTCATACTTTTCACGCAAGATAGCAGTCATTTATGCCATGGGGTCTACACACTCAAAATATGGCTTTCATATATGGCAGAATGGCTTACACAAACATGCAAAATGACTGTAACTATGGTTGCTGATCCTCACCATGTTTGAGATGTGTGTTGAGGTATATGTACAGTGCATTGCATCCACTGAATTTACAATTTTTCCCTGTAGCTTTAAGAGGAAATAATGTTAATTTTTTTTATAGGGCTTCAAAAATTAAATGTAAAAAAGATTTATTGCTCCTTGCATTGCTAAATGCCAATACTCATTAGTTGTCTTGACAAGAATTGTTAGATTTAGTAAACTGCTTGTTACACATTAGATAAGTAAAAGTGTGTAGATTGAGTTATTAGTTGTTAACAAATGGATAATAGTAATATGTTTTTTTTTTTCAGACTTTAGAAATACAGTTTGGTTTGTTGCTTAAAAACAAGATCAAATCTATAAACCAGTCACAGTTCATGACATGTTAGACTTCCAGTGAAAGTCAATATTCAAATATAGTTCCTATACACTGTAAGATGACTGGAACGAACAGATTTTATGAACTGCTTATTTATGCAATTCAAAATCCACATCCTGTTTCGTTTCTAATATACTGTTTCTGTTGCATTACACGCAATGAAAGTGTACTTAAAGGACATCTGGAATTAGTGATTTCTTCCACCTTTAGTATCCTGAACAAGGCACGAACCCTTAACTACTCCCTGGAGGGCATATGTGTTTGTTCACTATTCACTCCTTTGTGTGTTCACTTGGATGGGTGCACAAATTCACAAAAGTACTGTTTTTACTGTACTTTCTGACCAAATAAATATGTACATAAGAAAGTCTTTCAAAAACATTATTATGACCGGTAATGTCATAAAAAAACTTTTAAAAAATGTCTTATTGCAAGACACATGTGTTTAGGTTTAAAATGCTTTTTAATTTGATTAAATTGCAAACAAGCAAAAGATAATTTATCCAGCAAGGAAAATGGAAAAGGTATATAGATGAAGTTTAAGTGAAACATAAAGCAAGCACAAATCAAATTAAAGTTTCAAAAAGATAACTGAGATTCATTATTTTTCCAGTGTCTTCTGGTGGGTAATTCATTGCTGCTGCTCATGGAAGTTCTGTTCTGCCTTGGATGTCTTCATTGAGTGTGTGCTTCACTTCCATTTCATGACAGTTCATTTTGCTGCATGCGCACTCCTCAATATGAACATACATGTGGGTTTTTTTGTTTCCGTTTATGCAACCAAGAGACACTGTGCGATTACTTGACTGAGTGGCCTGGCAACAGGTACAATTGGACATTCCAGCTTCGGTGTACCTATGTAAGTGAGAAAGAGAGAAAAAACATATGTGAACCATTTTAAATGAGTCACTTTTGAGGGTCTGTTTCAGTTAGGTGTGGCCTATACAGTACCTGTTAAATCTGGTACAGTCTCCACTACAAAACGTCAGGTTTAGTTTCACATTTGACTGACAGTCACTGTGATTTAAGTAATCATAAACAGTCTGTACTTGACATCCATTAGTTTGGTCCACACCTTTAAACACAGGCAATTGAACACACATAGTCATAATAATAGACTCAAATCAACCAAAATTGTTTCCTTTAAAAAATTACTTACAAATATGGCAGCAGCCATCAGATGACAGCTGGACGGTGCCCTGCAGAGTGAATCACAAAGGCAGAATGTCATCAAAGCGATTTAATCACCATGATCAGTCAGTATAACACGTAAATGTGTGTTTTTATGATATATGAAGTACTGACAGGCTGGCATTTGGAAACATTGAAAGGAGGACACTGGACTGTATATTTGTTGGTGATGAACTGTCCATTAACTTTAGTACATGTGATTTTATCACAGCCCTGATTTGTAGTGGGCAAAGTCTCTCCTTCCTATGAACAAAAAGAGAACAAGGTCAAATTCACTGGGAAAAAATGTTAGACTTTTCAGTGGATAACTGTCATGAAATAATGGCTTTTGGTTGCATGGAAAAATCAATGTTTCATTTTATGTTCCAACAAAGAATTTTTTTTTTTTACATTTATAATTCATTTTAATTTTAATAACTATTTCTTAAAGTAATAGTTCACCCAAAAAATAATCAATATTCTGTCATCATGTACTCACTCTCGAGTAGTTCCAAACCTGTATTAATTTATTTTGTTCTGCTGAACACTATTGACTTCCATAATATTTTTTCCCCTACTATGGAAGTCAATGGTGACCCAAAATCACCAGGTTACAAACATTCTTCAAAATATCCTCCTTTGCCAGAACTACTCGAGGGTGAGTAAAGGATGAAAGAATTTTCATTTTTGAGTGAACTATACCTTTAAGTTCCATTTAACTTGAATATGATTTGTTTTTCTTTTCAGTCACACCTTGAAGTGACAAGGTGAACATTACCTTCAGTGTACGATTTAGGCCATCGATATTGATAATGCATTGAGTTTGCACACACTTTCCACAGCAGTCACCAAGGCTCTTCTTAATATATTCATAACCCTGTGAAAAATAAATATCAACTGAAGTCAATGGAATTCTGAGAGAAGACTATTAAAATCTCATCACACAACTTACTTGATCACATTTCTCATTGCACTGCACAAATCCACATTTGATCTTAAAGAACTGCGTTTCAGGATCCATGTCCCGTGTACAGCTGCATTCCTGACAGTCAACAGTGGGGACCTTTCTACCAGGCTGGGGGAAGTAATGGGAGAGAGAAATTTCATTAATCACTATTAATTATTTATTTATTTATTTATTTTTTACATTTGATAGATTGTCTTTTTAATAGTAATATAGGAGTTTTTTTAGTTACCTCATACTCAGTGTTATTGTGCACACACACTTTCTTTGGCTCTTAGAAGGCAAACAACAAAAACACATAACTATATAGAATGATATTAATAGTTATACAGGCAACATCTGAAATGAAAATGGACGTTCAAATGTAAATAATAGCAATACCGCATTTGATTTCTGGACAGCAGTTTCCATTGGGTATTTTTAGGACTGGCGCATATCCGGCTGCACACTTGTTATTCAAAGGTGGGCACTTGCTGACATCACAATCTACATTACAAAACAGACTTTATATTAGGAAGTTGCGAAGCCAAACCAAACCAGTAAAAAAAGGTGCATAAACTTACTGCAAACTTGTTTGTTGCAACATGGGTCTGATGGATCGGTGACATTGACCAGCACAAAGCTGGGCTCAGTGCAGTTCGCAGGGATCATATCAGGACACTTCTTGGGCTTACAGATCACAGATTTTCTAGCCTTATCGCAGACACACTCCTCACAGTTGTACTTGAAAACCTCACCAAACTGAATGAATAAATGATTTTTTTTTTTTTATAATACCTCACACTCTAATGTATCTCACAACACAGAAGAAAAGATGTTTGACTTTTTATCACACTGATGTTGCCAGTAATGCTAAGTCTTAAAGCCTTTAAAGACAACAACTGACATGGAACCTCATAAGCAGTGTTTGCTAAACTTACTTTTAAAAGTAATGCATTACAATATTGCGTTACTCCCTTAAAGAGTAACTATTTATGTTAAGTTACTTTTGCGTTAATTGTCTCATCCAGGATGTGCTTGTTGGTATATTTTTACAAGTTCTATTTTTGGTAAGTGCATAAGCCATTTCAATACCACTGTACCTCACGTGGTCTCCCAGAGGCATCCAGACATCCTGAGAACACAAAAGGAAGAACAAATTGAGAAATATAAAAAAAGACATGCAGGATGTTTCTGACACAGAAAGTTGTTTGTACATCTTAACCTGAATGTCTAATGCATGCACATATACTCGACACAGAGGCTTCTCACCGCATTTGCTCACACAGACTCCTGAGTCCTTGTTGAAGAGCAATGTGCCCTCAAGACAGAAGCAGCCTTCTGTGGGCACTGTAGTGTTGTTTTGGCCTGGTCTGCAATTGAAAGAGCATTTAGCTTTTTATTTTAAGAATATCCATTAATTTACAATAAAGAAAAATAAATAAGGTTAATTTTTACAATTGTCTAAGTCATATAAAAAGGTAAATGAATGAACATACATGTCAGCACAGGTTGGTGGCTCAGCTGGACCACAAGGATTGAAAACTTTATCTGCTGAACATTTAATATCTAGGGAAAAAGGTCAATATAATACTTAATCTCTGTGGCTTCAAATAAAATGGGTCCAAAAGATTTGAGAAACTATAGATATAGAAACAATATGACAAATTGAATTAATTTCTTTGTATAACTTACTGCAAGTATTAGTGTAGTTCCTCCAGTGTATGCAGACCCCAACCTGAGAGCAAGCCCTTGCATAGCTCTGCAGACTGGTACACACTACAGCAGGGTTGCTTGTATGACAGCTATCATATTCACATCCTAAAATGAAGTTTTTTGGGGACACATGGGAATGGCATGCTTTGAACAACCTGAGGAAGAAAGAAGATATTTAGAAGCACCATATATTGACATTCACAATAAAAACAAGACATAAAATTAACTTACTCGCTATTGAGGAGGTTGCAGGAAGAATGGGCCTGACATGGCTTAGGTGTAACTTTGGTATCACCCCCAACGGTAGGTAATGCAGTTGGTGGACTGCAAATTTTACCATTCACAACACTGGCTGGCCAGTAATTTGCCATCACTGCACAGTTGTCCAACAATATCCCTCCAGGTATCATGCAGTCATCAGCCTTGTTGTTGTTGCATGTTCCTAAGTGGAATAATTAGGAATAATGTATATAGATAATGCACATACACCATTTTAATGACACTATCAATATGTTGTTACAAATACAAATCTGACTTACCGCATTGACCTTGTGTGTTGTTTCCAAAAAGCTTAAATGGCAAGTTGATGCCAAAGCCAGTGGCTCCAAGTGTTATGGTAACATTCAGCTTTGGAATATTTAGGAACAAGCCTAGGCCTGAGCTTATAATGCTCACGTCATTATAAGCATATGGTAACTTTAGCTTAACATTGTCCATAACAGCCTGTTAGGGCAGGAAACCAAAAATAAATAAATAAATAAAAATATCAGATAAATAATATCATTATAATTTCTAATCTTTTTGCAAGCCAAGATATTTTTACCTCTAGGTTTGCATCCCCAATGAGATTGTGATTTGTAAGCGTTATGGTTAGATTGTTGTAAGACACAATAATAGATCTGGGACAGGATGCATGCTCAACGGGGACACAGTAGACACTGTCAGTGTAGATCTTTAAATTGTGTTGAGGATTAATTTCCTCCATTAATATATAAGTGCAATTTCCTTGATAACTGTAGAAATGTCCATCAAATGTGATGTAATGTGAGTTACCCCAGCCTTCACAAAAGCCTACAAATAGGAGAAAGTGAATAATAATAAAAAGCATTCTAAAATTTTAACTAAACATTCTGCTTCAATTTGGTGGAGGGTATGTTTAATTCAATTAAATTCAAGTTTATTTGTATAATACAAATCATAGCAAAGCAGTTTAATGGGATATTAAGTTTCTATAATATCAGGGCTCTTAAGTTATTGCAAAAATTCGGAGTGAGATTACATCTGTCAGATTACATCCAAATATATAACTGGGCCGTGGAAGAATTTCTCCCAGGTCGCAAGAACATTCTTGGAAAAATGTGTATAGATAATGACACGTGTTAACGATTATTTGTGATAAGCACGTGCCAATCTTTTTAATCAATTATATCTACTTTTGCCATATCAAAGCTAGTAGACTTACAGTACGGGTCCCATATTGTACACCATTTTAGAGCTTTATTTTAGATGTTGATGTCCTTAAGCATATATATTTGTGATATAAGAAAAACCATCTCAATAAGTTTTTACAAGTCCTCTCTCAGGAGCTCTACCAAGAACAGGTCATTTTAGATTGTTTTGTGGAGGTAATGACATCCTTATGTCATGGCCTCAAGATGCTATGTGGAGGGAGCAATCCATTTCTTGTGGCCATGACTTTTTATGTTAAGAGAACAATTTAAAAAAAAAATCATATTTATATATCTAGCTTATTGCGTAAACAACCTTTGTGACCATGGCAACCCAGGATTATCAAAGATGGATTCATCAAAGAAATTATTCTATTAATTATTATAGAAATTATTTCATAATTTATTTTATTGTTTTATAATATTAATTATTATATTGATCATAGGCTACTGGACTGTAGGATTGCATTCGTATTAAGTTGATCATGAATAAATGTTACAAGTAAATATGTTATAGCTACTTTATGCAGGCTGTGTGCAAGTTACTGTAGATTGACCGTTTTGAAACTTATATGATAGTTACATAGACCCTAGACCCCTTATGAAAAAAGCTAGAAATGTTATATTTGAAAATATGGGACTCATTGTCGAAACCATACTCTAGATTTAGTACTGTCACATGGAATTGATGTTAATGGTGTTGAAATTTTTCAGCAAAGCGATGATATCTCAGATCTTTATCTATTCTTGTGTAAACTCCATACAGATAAACCTGTAAATTCTGCACCTTGTTACAAGTATGGTAGAGCCATCACTTCTACCACAAAAGTCTGCTTTGTAAGTAATCTTCCTGATTTATCTCAATTCCTTAGCACATCCAATAGCGCAGAAAAATTTGATGATGCAACAGAAACCATACTTTCTGTCTTTTCTAGCACTTTAGATACTCCTTTGCACTTAAGAATGGTCAAAGAAAACAATTTGACTCCGTGGTATAATGAGCACACTCGCACCCTAAAGAGAGCAGCCCGGAAAATGGAGCGTAGCTGGAGGAAAA
>JAUMHE010000085.1:4336226-4346730 GCA_032359235.1 Enteromius mattozi | reverse complement strand
AAAATCATTGCGAAAAACGTGGCATAAACTTTAAAATTAATTAATAGAGGCTTCGAGGCAGAGGATTTTGCCTCGATAATTTTTTGGAATCGAGTTACTCGAGTTACTCGAGGAATCGTTTCAGCCCTAGTGGTAATAACACATTAATGTATGCTATTGATGAAAACTATATGTTGATAAAGAACTCATACATGATGACACATTTAATTAATGGCAATTCATATATTACTTAATTTTAATCAGATAGACTTGTTATTGGTTGCTGATGTAGTAATCATTAATGAATGGTTTAGTTCTTCGTGAGTCATTAAATTAACTCATGATTATTTGTGTATTAGTTAAGAATGAATTAAAGTAATGCTTATTACTGCACCCTTGTTGTTAAGTGTTACTGTGGAAACTATGGACTCACACAGTCAACGTTCTGTTGCAAACAAGTATTTGCACAATTTAATCCATGTTGATTTGGGCCTGCAGTACTGCAGTTGAAGAAAACCCACGGGTGGGAACATTCTGCGAAAGATAGAGAAAGATGTTGCTCTCTAAAGTTTATGACATAAAAATTTACAACAGAGGTTGATTGTTGGTTATCAAAACCTTGGTTAGCCAGTCCATTTCAATATCAATTTTAACAAGATAACTCTGTAAGCAAACTTATTTAACCAATGCAGTAAACAAAAGTACTTTTTCATACCCAGGGCGGAGGTTTTCCAGGAACGACAGTGGAATTTTCCATTCACGCAAACACTGGACAGAGAGATATAATCAAATTGCATATTTAAGCTGCAGTCAGTAACTTTTTGTGTTTAAAATGCTCAAAATGTATATAATAAGTGAGTACACCTTGTATCAATTTTTCAAACGATGTTTTTGGCTTGTGCTGAATCACTACGGTACGGTTTTTATATTCTGACTATTTAGACTGGTTCGTGTAGGCCCTGCTGCGGAGTAGCCCGGTACCTAAGTGAATAGCCATTAGGTAGCTCCGGCTACAATGTTCTTCTGCAAGATGCACACAGTTCTGTTTATTAACCGCTAGAGCCAACTGCAGCTTTAAATTAATAGTTTTTGATGTTCTTGTGTAACTGTGCACTAATACTAATATTCACTTACCAGTGTTCATCCCTAATGGTGACAGACTGGCCGGGATTAATTTTTTGTCCATCATTGTAACATGGGCATTTTTCCATAGGCACACACAGTCCATTCTCATCCTGATAGAGTCCTTCTGGACATGCGCATCCATCAACAGGCACAAAGTCAAAGCGGCAGATTTGGCGCTCAGAGGAGGTGAGAGACAGACAGGTACGCTGACAGCTCTGCACCTCATAGGAGTAATTCTGTGAGGCCGGGCAATTATCTGTATATTTCTCTGTGGGGATCAGATTAAAAGGAATGTGTTGTAAAAGTTTACATACAGTAGCAAAACTACATTAAAGGGTTAGTCCAACGAGAGATGGAAATTAGTCCATGTTTACTCACCCTCAAGGCACCCAAGGTGTATATGACTTTCTTCTTTCAGATGAATCCAATCAGAGTTATATTAAAAATTGTCCTGGCTATTCTAAGTGTTAGAATGGGAGTAGATGGGTGGTTTTGTTCAACAGTTTAAATAGTCAAATAAAGAGCATCCGTCAATATTAAAACATGCATCACATGGCTCCGGGGTGGGGTGGCATCAATGTGTTTATGTGAAAAAAATATCTATATTTGAAAAGATATAAACACCTTTTTCTCGCTTCTACTGACTGTCGTAGGCGGAGGCACTCCAGCGTATGATGCAGGGCCTATGCATAGTGCACATGGCAGTGATTCGTGATCAACGCGGAAGTGCGACGTAGAAAGAACAAAACAAAACGCCGGTCACGAATTAGAAGCACAAAACGAGGATTTGTGAACAAAAATGTAGCAGGATTTTGATATGAGCTTTGCTTCCTTTGCTCCAGTGAAAGAAATGTTGGTTACGGAGCCCCTTAAGGGACAAGGTGGAGAAAAAAAAAATTGAGGTGGGTAAAAAAAATTCAAGGTGGAAAGAATTTTTTTTTTCAAATCTTTTGCGTTATCTCGCAAAACGTTTGCGTTCTCTCGCAAAACTTTTGCGTTCTCTGGCGTAACCAGTTGAGTTTCCAGTGGTTCAGACAGCTCTGTACATTCATAATGAAGCAATTCATAGAGTTTTACTATGAATTTGGACTCAAGTATAAAGAAATACGGTCAGTGCTTAGTTCAAGGCACAGTTTTGACGTCAGTGAAAGACACCTGAAAAGGATATTACGTGAAAAAGGATTAGGGGTGTTCGATTGGAAGCAGCGCTGCAGCGATCGATTGGTGTATGACATCAAAGGGAGAGCGATCATAACGTGCATATGGAAGCATCAGCTGTCAAACGCATCGGATATGGCTGTAGCGCCGCTTCAAGTTGAACACACCTGTTGTTCTCTCGCGAGGCATCTGCATAGTGCTTCGCGGTTTTGTTGGCATCTGTACAGACAATAGATGTATTCAACTTAAAGCGGCGCTGCAGCCACCGGTCGGTGTATAACATCAAAGTGACAGCTGATGGTTCCATATGCGAGTTATGATCGCTCTCGCTTCGGTCTCTGCAGCACCGCCTCTAGTGATGTAGAACTGCTCCATTACGCAGCTGTCTAATCCTCTGGAAACATAAAGTAAACAAAGTGTTCATCTAAGCTCAACTGGTTATGCCAGAGAATGCGAAAGTTTTTCGAGAGAACGCAAATCATTTTGCGAGAGAACGCAAAAGTTTTGCGAGAGAACGTAAAAGATTTGAAAGATTTTCCACCTTGAATTTTTTTTCTCCACCTTGTCCCTTAAGGGGCTCCGTATGTGCTGCACCTACGTACATCATCCGCCAAAAAGGCAGTCTCTGGTGAATGTGCATACAACAGTTAGCGGAAGTCACACAAAACTGTTCTTTATCATTTTAATTATGGACATATTTCTTACAAAAATGCATCGATTCACTACAGGAGGCTTTTAGTCACCCCCCTCTGAGCCGTGTGATGCATGTTTTACTCCCATTCTAACACTTGGAAAATTTCTAATATTTTCCAAATTCGATTGGATTCGCCTGAAAGAAGAAAGTCATATATACCTAGCATGCTTTGCAGGTGAGTAAAACATGGACTAATTTTCATTTTTGGGTGAACTAACCTTTTAACCTTCTCTTGAATTTCTAGTTTAGATAAGGAATTTCCAAGATTTCATGGAAAATATACTCTCATATGTAAAGGCCAAATTAAATTTTTTTTTTTTTTAATAGTTTTTATATAAAATTTGAATAGTTTTAATGTATTTTTCTTTTTTTATATAGAGCGTGAAAAATGACCAGTAATCAATAGAACTTTAAAAGACTATAATTATAAGCAAGACAACAGTGTGATAATTAAATGTAGGTGTTTTTTTTTTCATTTGTTTAAAGTCATGTCTCAACATATTAGTTTGTCTCTGTTGCTTAGCAACAAGCAACTACATATCAAGCCGATTAGTGGTCAGTCTCTACTTACTACACACGATTTCTCTCCAGCCTTGGAGGATTATTCCTTCAGCTGCACAGGCCCGGGCGTACGAGGAGAACACCACACACATACAGTCCTCAGTCTTCTCACAGGTACAGCTGGAGTATTTGCATCTCTGAAAGCACACAGACATGTTGTGTTACTGCAGAATGTGCAAGCAGCGATAGACAGAATTAGATTTGGGATATGTAATCTTTCTTTCTTTCACCAGCTTGAGTTTGGTATGATCTAGTGCTGTTAATATATACTAAAATTATAACTTTTTTTTTTTTTTTTTTGTTAATTGAAATAAAGCTGAAGCTAAAAGCTGAGCAAAACTACTAAAATTAAATTAAAAAAGCAATCTGGAAACTTAATATATTAAAATATGAATAAATAGCCTACTACAATATACATACATTAGTCAAAGTTTTGGAAACATTATTAATGCTTTTAATGAAGTCTCTTATGCTTATCACAGCTGTATTTATTTTATTAAAAATACAGTAAAGCAGTTATTGTTAGGTAATCTGTCATCAATGTGATTATTAGTTAATTTGTTCCCAGTCATGTCCCCCAGGTGTTTTGAGTTCCCCATGTGTTATGTTGTGTATTTAATGTCTGTGTTTACTTGTCTCCCTAGTCTCCGGGTGCCTATTTATAATACAGGTATGGATTTTTTAAGAGACTTTATTAAAAACATTCAAAATCGTAATGTTAAAATGTAACGCTTAGTTGCAAAAGGTTAAGAAAATGGCACTTTTCTCTCTATAATCTGCAACACTTTCAGATCATACTTTGTAGTAGCTGTCTGGATTAACGCTAGGGTGACATTTGGCAAAGAGGTTGTTTTTTTCCATCATCTTGGAACAGTGTTGATCAGCAAAGTGCTCTATAAAGTATGATAAAATACAGAAAACAGAAAAATGAAAACAGTTTTACAACATAATGCATAAATCAATACACAGTGGTGCTCCTGTTTGCTACCTGTTCTATTACTATCCTAAAATTAATTTGTGCACTTTTAAAAACCCTTCTGTAGAATAGATACAAGAATACAAATATGAAATTGCAAACTATCCACCCTGACTTCACATTGACTTTGGAAGCAAAAAGTCTCTCACTGATGTCACTACTGTAGGAACAGGGGTCGTCCATTCTCTCAGGACGGTCGGGGCAGTTGGACTGGGCCTTCCAGGCATTTGCAAAGGAAACCGCTGTACCCTCCACCAGTCCCTGAGGTGTCTTTAGATCATCTGACAGCACTTTGTTAAAATTTCCACAGATACCTGCATAAACAAACAAATGTCACAATATTGGCTGTGATAATGTATTAACTTTATAATTCAGTAATTTATTTTCAGTCTCATGCTTTTTAAGACAGAGGTCTCACCACAAGTCTTATCCTGGAAGCTTTGGTCCACGGTGATGTAGACTTGCATAAGAGGTACCAGCTGTACCTGCACCTGCAGCCCAAAGGTGGTCTGAAGCATGATGTGAAACGATGACGGCATGAACACCGTGAAGTCAGCTGAGGGAAAAATAGTTTTTAAAAAATACTTCATATGATATTTATTTGTAGCACATATGCTTTAAAACAAATAAATAAAGATCTTCTTCTCCCTCACTTGTTATGTAAGGAAGGGAAACTTCTGCATTGTGTTGCACCGTCCCGTCAGCTTTAATAATCAGAGGCTGAAGAAGAAACAGCACCGTCATAGTTTTATTTTGCTACACTACTGTTCAAATATTTGGGGTCATTAGGCTTTTTTTCTGAAATAAATTAGAATTATTTACCAAGTACACATTACATAGATTAAAAGTGAGAGTAAAGTAATTTATTATGTTTCAAAATATATCTTTTTCAAAAAAATGCTGTTTTTTCTTTCAATTAATCAGAATTGCAGCAGATTTATATACAATGTTCTATGTATTCAAATAGGTTTTCTATATATTAAAGTGCCTCTATTATGGGTACTGAGGTTCATATTTTGTTTTGTTTTAGGGAGTCCCCAACCACAGGTTGACATGCATGCAAGATCAAAAAACAATTGTCTTATAACATGCGTTTATTTTTACCTTTTATGCTCAATGATTCCTAAACAATTCATTCAACTGTCATGTTTTTCCAAAACCCTCCTTTGCAAAACACTAATCTCCAGTGATTGGTTCCAGTTGGTCTCATTTTAGTTTCATCATGCCTGTAATGCCTGATAAAGCAGCCTTTGTGAGCACAGTGCTGCTTTGTGTACAACGTTACCATGGAAAATGCTATTTTTACAATTCCCAAAGCAGCACCTAGTGGCAATTATTCATTTGCATTTTTATTTAGACCAGCTTGAAAAAAACAACAAGTGGGCCTGCAATATGCTAATGTTTTATGTTGAGGTGAACATTAAACGACTTGGGAATTTGTTTTAATAAGAGCTGTGTTACACACTACATGAAAGCTAATTTTCAAAAAGTCATAATAGGGGCACTTTATATTGTAATAAAAAAAGGTCATTTTATATTGTAATAAATAATAGTTCACAATATTATGGGTTTTACTCTTTTTAAACAAATACATTAGCAAAACATAAAAACCCTTACTGACCCCAAAGGTAAGAACAGTAATGTAATATGTACATATTATTCATATTGTTTAAAAGGACTACTATAAAAAAAACATGCAAGATTTGTGTGTCTTTGTTGTGAAAGCAAAGAGGTGTACACACTTTTTTGATGTCGTTGTCAAACAGCACCACAATAGATTTCAAACAGGTGTCAGTTGTTTTAGTTAAGCAAGGAACAATATGAGCAAATATGTTGAACTTGGACTCCTCACAGTCCTACAAAAACACAAATGCACATTAAGAATTTTAGATCTTCCTAAAGCATGGATACAAACAAAATAAATCCCAACATCTCTTAGCAATTATACAAGATGTAGTTAGTAAATGAAACACACTTACCTTTGAGAGCACATAGTTGCAGTCTCCATGGAAAGTGAACTCTTTCCCATCAAAGGTGGTGAAGTGAGATCCTTCCTCTACTGAGCACAGGCCAGGGCCGGGAATACTCGTACAGATCCAGCTTCCCTCCTTACATATACTGTTACAAACACACACTGTAAGCAACCATCTACAGGATACATTGCAGTAATATAATAGAGTGGTGTACAGCATGTTTCAGCTAAAGTGCTAAAAGGTAAAAAGGAGATTAGAGTGAATGTGTTTTATTACCATTTCTCGCTGCGTGTGGTGAGAACCTCTTCTGGGCTGTAGATGTCGTCATGCTTACAATGACACTTTTCCACCTGGATGCAGCCCGTCTTTAAGATGTCATCAAACACAGTTCCTACAACACATTTCATATTTACACAAAAAAAATAAAAAATACACATTTGTTTACACACTACATCTAATTAGCCCCTAATTACGATTTAATCATTATTATTCAAAGTTGTCTGCAAAAACTAACACAGGAATAACAAATACACAATCAAAACATTCAACAGTACTGTATAGCTTAGCAGATAGGTTTCTTGAAGCATCTTGATTTTGCAAATACCCACGTTCTAATATATATGTGTGTGTTTTTCTTTCTTTCTTTTTTTTTTTTTTTTTTTGTGGAAGTTCTGAGAAAAGTGTCAAGGACATAATTTAATAAAAAACGTGTCTTGGTGATTTTACTGTAAAATCAACATCATAGGCCTATGTGTTTTTAAGATTAAATTAAATTAAGATTTTAAATTAGGGACTGACCTGGTGGGCAGACGCAGCCGTCGATGTTGTGTTCCTCACACAGTGTGTTTGTGTATTTGTGTGAGCATGTGTCCATACATGGGGAGCCGCTTTCAGAATATACCATATTGTAGGGGCATGTCACAGCTGCATTGTAATACATTGCATACAATCTTAACAACAACTTTTAATGAATAGTTCAAAAGAACAAGAAGTAAAGACTTGCAAACAATTAAAAGCTGAAGAGACAAAAATCATTTGACGTCCACCAGAGCTCAGTTATTACCGCAGAAGTCAGCTGTTCTCATGGTCGGTGGAGTTCCCCCAGCGTGCGAACACTGACGTGAATATTCAGACAAAGTGGCACAGAGCGTGGAGTTGGCAGTGTCTTTAGGTTGATTCAAGCACATATCATTATTACAGGCCTTGATATACGGATCAGGGCTCAAAATCTTGATACAGGAGGACCAGTTTGCAGCTGTCAAAAGGTCTTTACAATCTGCCCGCTGTAGTGACACAGATATAGGTGAATTTTTAACTTTATCTGTAGAGGTCCACATTAAAAATCATTATTTTATTTCTTTGAAGCTGTTGTCTTAGACAGTGAATTCCAAAATGTTTTGGATGAAGCTAATAAAGCATGCTCTAGAAATCTCTTCCGCTAAATATACTAAACACATACAGACACCGTTTGCAACTTACATAATTTATACACTTGTCTTTTTGCTTTTTATCTTCATCAGAAGGACCATCACAGTCATGCTCTGGGTTGAGAACTTTCTGCTTATTTCCAAACTCATTGTAGCCTAGCATATTGCCTAGCGTAAAACACAAAGATGAGCTCTATAATGAAGACACTTGAACATCAGGAAAAATGTAACTGATAAATAATAGCCAAAAAAGACACAAGTCAATTACATCAGCTCACCTGATTGAATAATCTCATTATGAAGTGGATCCCCATTGAAATCACCACACAATCCACATGTGCGATTTATATATCTGGGGTTCAACTCCACCTAAAACAGCACCACAGGGTAACCATTAATGCATAGTAACATATGGACTATAGATATCTACACTAAATTCAGTATACATAAACCATGGGTCAATTATGTCAAAATGTGCATAGAATACATGGGGCACATTCAAAATAAAGACTAGTAATGGGGCAATCTGTCTAATCTCAAGTTACTGAGAAAAGTGTTTCCGTGCATAATTAAGTACTAGTTTAGGGTTTCCACTTTATATTTGTTTTCCTCATTTTTTGTTTAACCCTCTGGGGTCGACAAACACGCCAGCAGGTTTTGTGGAGGTTTTTTCTTATAAACGCTTGTCCTGAATCTCTATGGTGCTTTTATAATAATCGTTTATATTCTGACTAGTTAGACTTGTTTGAGTAGGTATTTTTGATCGTAGCGATAAGAGCAATAGATCAACTGGATCTGTAAAGTGTCTAATTGTAATTGTCTACACTCAGAATAACAACAAAACATTGGGCTTTTGTAAAATAAAGAAAACAAACAGGGTGTGCTTTGCTCTCTGCCGCCTTGGTTTCCGTAATCTTTATTTTGAAAGTCATCACAAAAATGAACTCAGGGAATGCAAAGACATGAGACATATATCTATAGAAAGCTTGACATGTCTACTTTTCAATGAAGTATGTGCGCATCCACATGAGACTCGCGCACCCAAGTTCATCTCAAGTACTGTTTATTTCTGGGCAAAGATGTTCTGAAAGGAATTATCTTTGAATTACCTCAGAAAAAGAAGGAGATGTGACTTACGGCTTGATCAAGCAGAGATCATTTACATGAGTATATCTTCCATTCACTAGCCTACTTGCATTAGTTATTGTTGTGTTACTGTGACAAAACATATTTGTACTGGACAAGAGTGAAATTAATGTGGATAAGAAATTACGAACCCCACGTTGATGTACACAAACTGAATAATTCAAAATGTTAGGCTCCTCTACACATTTTATTAGTTCACTAGACTTTTTCCATACTATTATTCAAACTACATTTCTAATATGTTTAATTTCATTGCATTTAAATGTCTCACGATGCCATGATGATTTTTTTGTGTCCTATGAAATAGAAAATAATACAAAATAAAATATGAATGTTTACACTGTAAAGGTGTGTTTACACAAAATGCTTATGTAATTATTTGCACAGGTAGATCACATACTAAGCCAATGAAAAGGTGATGCGAATAATGCAAAATGTGTGATGCGTTTGCCACGACTGTGCGATATTTCTCAATTGCACCTATTACGCAGTACTACGCAGTTTTGATTGAGTTAGGCTTTTCCAAATTTTTTTGCAGTGGACTGATTATCGTTGTTTTGACTCTACTGCCTGTGACCGCAACTCTGTTATCTGCCTCACGTTTTGGATTTGGATCTGTTCTCTTATTAAACATCATTAAACAATGGATTCTAACCCAGTATCAGTCTCATCATTATTACAGCATGATGGGATACACTTAGCGTTGAATACCGCTCTGGAGTGTGGATTTAGTGTGTGTTAAGGGCACTGCACTTTGGCATTTTGAAGACCTGGGACAGTCTTGCACACTTACGTCCTGTCGCGTTCACGCACTCTCAAGTGACCAAGACTGCAAGTGTTGGTCTTTGGAAAAAGTCAAAGTCAGAGAAGTACAGGGTGAGAAGAGTTTCACCGCAAAGGAAGCTCTGGAAGAAAATTCTGGTGTTTTCTTTTATTCAAGTTGAGTATTATAGTTATACAGTCATTCATTTGACACTTGGAAGAAGATACCTGTGTTTATTTTATTATTATTATTATTATTATTATTATTATCATCATTTTACACTACATGCGAAGTGCACCCAAGCCCAAGTGAACCATGCTCTGGCCCACCTTTCCAAGACAATCCGTGCCCAGATAATCGTACATGGGGACGGTTCGGATTGCCTAGTTTATTTATTACCATAAATTAACTCTGGATTCGTGAGTATAGTTATTTTCTCCATTGAAAGAGCTCCAACTAGCGCGCCAACAGTTTACTGAAAATCCCAGCTGGGTAATATTGAGGTGAAATCTAAGTAAAACCAAGAGTATTACTTGCTCACTCGCGTGGTCAACAAAAGAAAAACACAGAGTAAGAAAACAAAAGACAAGAGTTCCTTAGAAAAATCAGTCTACATTTATTTAAGATCTTTAACTGTGTTTTCCTGTGGAGCCGGGGGGCGTGTCTATGGAAGAAGGGTGCGAGTCTTTTTGCAAAGAATAT
>JAUMHE010000085.1:4318654-4331758 GCA_032359235.1 Enteromius mattozi | reverse complement strand
GTGAATTTATAATGAATTTCATATGTTGAAGAGAATGAAGGGTGGAAATCCTCCATTGGCCTTTAAAATAATTAAAAACAATTGTACACCATTATTGTCTTAAACTACACAGAAATGAACATGCTGAACAGCTAAACACATTTTATTTTTCTCTGAATGTGTCACATAGTATTGAATATTTTGCTAAACCTAAAACTGCATAGCATGCTATGCCTGTGGCCTTACCCCCAAAAATATCTTGACAGACTTTGAACATGTGGTTCCTGTTGTTCCACAAGGCATATTCTCAGTGATCACATGAAATATGCCGGTTTTATTTCCACACTTGTTCTGCAAAACAAGAGAACATGCTGTGTTGCCTCTTGAAGGAAGGGCTTTATTAGTAAATTATTTAAATAATGCCTGACAAAATGCACATACCTGAACAGCAATATAACTGCAATCTCCCCTAAAGCCGAATCTTTGCTGATCAAAAGTTATATAATGTCCACTGCCATAAATGGTGCATAAGCCTGGACACTTATAATGTGTGCATTTCCATTTTCCCCGTCGGCAAGTGCTGTAAATATAGAGGGAGACTCAAATCTTGAATAGTTCTACAGTACTATACTACAAATTGTTAAAATATTTCCTCATTATTTAGGGGTTTTATGGTAATGTAACTTTAATGTGGCAATGGTAAAGGCTGTTGTTTTACACTGGGCTATTATTGTCAACAAAAAATAAATTAAAACAATTTAAAAACATTTTCATTACTTGAAATAAAAACATTAACTGAACTAAAAAAGTAAATCATATAAATCTGAAAATAAAAACAAATGCAAAATATCATTAAAAACCACAATACTATATTAATCATAGTAAAATAACACTGGTTTTACAGACCATGTATTGCAGTCTATGGATATCTCAGCTCCTGGTGCATAATACTGTCCATCATGTTTACATGGGCAGTTGTCCGGTTTAACACAATGTCCTCTGCCATCATCCAACAGACCAAAAGGACACTGGCAGCCCGACTGACAGTCCAGTGAGAACTGGAAAGAAATAAAGAAAACATTATGTACAAGCAAAATGCTGTTATTCACACTAATAACAACATCAAGTGAGACTTTGGGAAAGAAAAAGGGAGAAGAATTGTTAGAATCTACAGACTCACACATTCAACCTCCTGTTGCAAACAAGTCTTTGCACACTCCAATCCATGTTCATCTGGTGCTGCCGTACTGCAGTTGAAGAAAACTTTGGGAGATGAACATCCTGTGAAAGATATCAGACACATTCATGTACTTGTTATATCAGAAACCATATTCAAGACTTTCTACAACAGACATCAAGCAATTAAAAATAACAACTGTGATATTTGCTGGTTATTTTAACATCGCATTTGACTAGATAACTTTATAATGCCTTGTTTAGAGATCCCATGATTGCCCAGGACTAGTGATGGGAGTCCATATAAACCAAAAGCAAATTTATTTAATCCATGCAGTAGATGAAAGTAATATTTCATACCCAAAAGTCGTGTTCTCCAGGAACGACACTGAAGATTTCCATTCATGCAAACACTGGACAGAGAAATAAGATCAAATTGTCTATTAAATTCATAGTTTTTCAATTTCTTGTCCAATACTTCATTAATACCAACAGTACAGTACTATTCACTTACCAGTGTTCATCCCTAATGGTGACAGACTTTCCGGGATGAATTTTCTGTCCGTTGTGGTAACATGGGCATTTTTCCATAGGCACACACAGTCCATTCTCATCCTGGTAGAGTCCCTCTGGACATGCGCATCCATCAACGGGCACAAAGTCAAGGCTGCAGCTTTGGCGCTCAGATGCGAGAGACAGACAGGTACGCTGACAGCTCTGCACCTCATAGGAGTAGTTCTGCGAGGCTGGGCAATTCTCTGTATACTTCACTGTGGGGATCAGATTGAGAAGAATTGTGTCTTAAAGATGCATGCAGCAAAATGACAAAAGTGTTCTTTAAATCTTCTAGATTAGACGTAACACTATTTTGAAACACCCATCACACTAGTAAAGAATTCCCTTCCTAAAATATAAAGTCAGCTATATTGTTTTATATACCCAGATAGTGTATTAAAAATGGTAAGCATTATATTATAAAGATATGAAATATCAACTTTTCATTAACACTGAATTGAAATTAAATTATCAAAATATTACCTGGAAAATATTTACTCATAGATGTCATTAAACTTTTTAAATAGGCTTTTGATGTTTTGTTCACTGAAATGTTCCCCTCATCCACCCATATACAAAATCAATCATTTTCAGCCATCTTACTGCACACAATGTCTCTCCAGCCTTGGAGGATTATTCCTTTAGCTGCACAGGCCTGGACGTATGAGGAGAACACCGCACACAGACAGTCCTCACTCTTCTCACAGGTACAGCTGGAGTATTTGCATCTCTGAAAAACATATACACGTGTCACTACATGTTGTGGAAGCTGGGATAAATGCAATTAAATTTGTCCAAGATTTAAAGCTAAATAGAAATATAAAAAAGTAAGAATAAACATGTAAACATGAAAGCTAACTTAAAACAATAAACACTGTAATACAATACCAATATATTAAATAAACACTGGGTTGCTTAGTTGCAAATGGTTAGGAAAATGCTGTGTTTATAATCTGCTACTGTTTCAGATCATACTTTGTAGTAGCTGTCTGGATTGACCGTGGTGTGACATTTGGCAAAGAGGCTCTGCTTCTCCTTCATCTTGGAACACCAGTGCTCGGCAAAGTGCTCTAAAAGCATCATAAAAGATGGGAATTTAATCAAAAATCCTACTTAACAACAAAATGCATAAATGAACAGATATACAGTAGTATTAAAACATTGGCACCACATTATTTTATGTGGAAATACTTGCTGATGCAACAGTATTGGAAGAATACACACACTAGTGCTCTTATACACTTATAAACCCTTTGGTATATGTATGAAACAACACAAACACAGAATTATAAACTGACTTTGCCACATGACTTTGGAAGCAAAAAGTCTCTCACCGCTGTCACTGCTGTAGGAACAGGGGTCGTCCATTCTCTCAGTACGGTCGGGGCAGTTGGACTGGGCCTTCCAGGCATTTACGAAGGAAATCGGCGTACCCTCAACCACTCCCTGAGGGGTCTTCAGGTCATCTAACAACACTTTGTTAAAATTTCCACAGATACCTGCATAAACAAACAAATTGCACAACATCTGTTTTCATGATGGATTCACTTTATAATTCAGATGTTTTTCCATGCTTTTTAAGACAGAGGTCTCACCACAAGTCTTGCCCTGGAAGCTTTGGTCCACGGTGATGTAGACCTGCATAAGAGGCACCAACTGTACCCGCACCTGCAGCCCAAAGGTGGTCTGAAGCATGATGTGAAACGATGACGGCATGAACACCGTGAAGTCAGCTGAAAGAAAAAGAGTCGAAGAGTTTGAAGAATTCTTCACATATATATTTTTGCACATAGGCTCTAAAACACAGCAAAGAAATAAGCTTCTTCTCTCTCACCTGTCATGTATGGAAGGGAAATTTCTGCATTGTGTTGCACCGTCCCGTCAGCTTTAATAATCAGAGGCTGAAGAAGAAACAGCACCGTCAAAGTTTTATTTTCCACTAGTTACACTACTTTTCAATATTTAAAAAAAAATGCTATTACTATTAACTAAGGACACATTACACTGAATAAAAATAACAGTAAAGTCTGCTGTTCTATTTTTATTCCTCAAGGAATCTTGAAAAAGTGTCACGTTTTCCAGAAAATGTTCCAGAAAAGCAGCACAATTGTTTTCAACATTAATGATAAGACATGTTTCAGCAGCACTAAATGATTTCTGAAGGATCACATGACACTGAAGATTGAAAATTCACACATTGCAATAACAGGAATATATTACGTTCAAATACATTACAATTGAAAAAAGTGACTTAACAAATCGCTGTTTTGGCTGTATTTTCAATCAAATACTTGAACCTTTGGTAAGCATAAACATCTGGAACATTTTACTGACAACAGCACTGTAATATGCACATCTCAGTACTCACCAAAGCCAATTATACAACAAGTTTGTGGAAGTAGAGAAGTGTACTCACATTTTTCAGGTCGTTGTCAAAGAGCACCACTACAGACTTTAAACAGGTGTCAGTTTGATGAGTAAAACAAGGAACAATCAGACCCAGTATGATGAACCTGGACTCCTCACAGTCCTACAAAAACGCAGACGTTAACATATATTAAGAATTTTACATATTTCTAAATCATGGATGCAAACCAATGAAATCCCAACATGTCTTAGCAATTAAATAAGGTGTTGTTAAAACACACTTACTTTTGAGAGCACATAGTTGCAGTCTCCATGGAAAGTGAACTCTTTCCCATCAAAGGTGGTGAAGTGAGATCCTTCCTCTACTGAGCACAGGCCAGGGCCAGGAATACTTGTACAGATCCAGCTTCCCTCCTTACATATACTGATTACACAATATACAAAACAATGAGCTTCAGGTGCCAACATGTCACAATTCTGAATCTGATGTTTTTACTATTTTTACTATTCATCCAATGTCATCATAATTTAGCATTTTGTCATGCAATTAATAGTAATACTGATAAATATACATATTTTGCTTTTATATGAGTAGTAAAATACATGAAAGGTCACAAAATGCATTAGGATAAGTGAATGTGCCATACATATGGATATTAAGTTAAATGTGTTTTCTTACCATTCTTCCTCATCTTTGCGTAAGATCTCTCCTGTGTTGTAGACGCGGTCATGCTTACACTGACACTTTTCTACTTGGATGCAGCCTGTGTTTGAGATGTCATCAAACACAGTTCCTATAAAGAAGATAAAATCCAACAATATCAAATTAATGTGGTTCTTAAAAAAACAAACAAAAAAAAAAAAACAGTAAAGTTACAAAACATTATTACAGTATTTTTTAAATATCATTTAGGCCTAGATTTGAATTGCTGAATTTTCAGCAGTTGTTACTCCAGTCTTTAGTGTCACATGATCCTTCAGAAATTTTATTAATATCATCAAAACCAGTTGTGCTGCTTACTCGTTTCAGGTTTTTGCAAAAATAGAAACATAAATCTTTGGTTTATGTTGTACAAATAGTGGTACTGACCTGGTGGGCAGAAGCAGCCGTCGATGTTGTGTTCCTCACACAGTGTGTTTGTGTCTTTGTGTGAGCATGTGTCCATGCAGGGGGAGCCGCTTTCAGAATGTACCATATTGTAGGGGCACTTGATGGCTGTATAGGAATACAAGACACAGGGTCTTTACAACTGCTATTATTAAGGAATAAAAACATCCTTTCATTTCAACCAGAATTATTAAAGCACTTCTTACCACAGAAGTTTGCTGTTCTCCAGGACGGTGGATTTCCCCCGGCGTGAGAGCACTGACGTGAATATTCAGACAAAGTGGCACAGAGCGCAGAGATGCTGGTGTCATCATCTTCAGGTTGGCTCGAGCAAATATCATTCGTACAGGCCTTGATATATGGCTCTACGTTCAAAACCCAGCTACAAGAAGACCACTTTTCATCCTGCAAAAGGTCTGCACAATCCGCCCGCTGTTGTGAAAAGGACATGGAACATCTTGAAGGTCCATATTAAGTAATAGTAAAATAGTAGCTGTTCTTACTAACAGAATGATCAACTTTTTTCTGTAACTTACAAATTTTTCACATTTGTCCAGCACATTTTGCTCATCGTCATTTTCATAAGGATCTTCGCAGCTATGTGTTGGGTTGGGAACTCTGTGGTTATTGCCAAACTCAGCATAGCCAACCCTCCGTCCTGTAATAAGACATACACTTGATCTGGGATATTCTTAGACTCTTGGAGATTCATCGAATTAGAAATCCATGAGGAATAATCATTTATGCTGTTCATAATTGGTCAAATAAGCACTATACAGAAAAATAAGTAATCAGGCTGTAAAAGTGACTTACCAGAATCAATGAACTCACTATAAACTGGAACTCCATTGAAATCGCCACAAAGTCCACAAGTCCGATTGGAATATTTGGGGTCTAGTTCCACCTAACAAAGAACCATTTGGACTTTATGTCAGTATGAAGTAATGTTATGTGATTAGTGCAAGAAAAACAATGGAATTTGTGTTCAGTGTTTGGAAAAAGGCCAGTGCCATCCACCGGAACAAGAAAAGGGACATAATACTATGGTACCTAATTATTACCATATAAGTTACCATGGTGTTGCGTAGTACTTGTTTTGTCAGTATACACTGGTAAATTTTTTTCACTTTTAATTTTTTAAAATTCACTATTTTAAACAACTATGTTCATAATGATTAGTGAGTAACAGAGAATAGCCTTATATAGCATTTTGCTTCACAGGTTGCTGCTACTTGCACAATATTCTACTGTCTGTTCACTTCCTTGAAACGTTTAGCAATAAAGAAATTCTGCTCCTTCAACTCCTCAAAAAGAGTACAAACGTCAAATATAATGTCACAGCCACCTCCAGTGATGTTTTAAAGTACTCGGTCTGTAAATCGTGTATTTCGCTGTTTAAATGTGGCCATTTGCTATAGAGACCTGCCTATTTGAGCGCTTGCCCAATCATCAGAGAAGCCCTCAAAAAGTGACCGCATTGCCCAATTCACGAGTTCGCACTTCCTCAATGATAATAAATAAGCATGTTTGGCGTGCTGTCGGGGGCGAGCCGGGAGTTCAGTGAACCCTAACAAGGGTGTGGCTCAGAGTCCGGCTCGAACCCTGCGTGCCCCCCTTGGAAGGAGCAAACGGCGGAGAAGGGGAGGCGGAGGGAATGCAAAGAACGAGATGCGGAAGGGAAGAAAACTGGATTATTTATAGTGGAGTGATAGTGACTGGATTGGTTTACGATGAAGGCGGTACTGATTGATAGATTGGTGCCAGCTGAATTTAGTTTCGTACGCACTTCCTCCCGAAATTGGTTTGCAACTACATTTAAAAACAGATCTAACATTAGATTATTTTCTAGTGCAAAAAGCATTTGAGATTCTATTACGCAGCTTAAAAAATGTTATCTGATCTCATGAAAAATCTATGCAAGACAAACTTAAATATTTTGTCAATAAAATAAACCAATAATTTATTTCAAATAAAATAATGGCATTTTTTAAGAATTACAAATAATCTGATTTTGGAGTTTGACAATGAACACCATGCTTGGGACGGCCCACATAAACAAGCCAAAATGCTTTACATGTCTTGAAATAATAATTTCTGAACATTAAACATTGACTGTCAGTCTTTATTCACCTGTTTCTTGATATTTCTCATTAAAATGTATTAAAATAAATAGTGTGAACGCAGTGTTACAACGTACCCCATCAACACAACTGAAATTTTAAACCGGTTTAGTGTCTTCTGCTAGCTACTGAAGAATTAAAAAAATAATCTAAACTGATGAATAACAGATTGGAGATTAAAATAATAGCAGATTTGTCTCATTTTAAATGAGTAATAAAAACCATTTATACCATGTTACTGTGAGAGGATTCGCGAGCATGCAGTACAAAATCCAGCATTTAGCTGTGAGTGAATTCTGACTCATTTGAATGGAACAGCAGAAGTGTTTGAGAATCAACAAATATGCATATGATTGGCTACTTTGTTCAAAGCTACAACAACATGTTAAAAACAGAAACTTCTGATGTTGTGCAGAGGACAAACACAAAAATCCTAGGTTGTTTTTTTGGAAATAGTCATGTGGCATGAGAGAGACAAGAGTCACATCTTTTGGCTCTTGAAAGTTGGTAGCCCTGGTTAAAGAGGAACTTACACAAGAGCTCATGATGAGCCGCTCTAGCCTATAAACTCACCATAACGGCATCCTCTTTGTTCCACATGACAGTGATGCCCATTTTGGAATAGAGTCTGATGTAAATTGCATTCTCTTCCACAAGGATTCCTGAGACATGCACGGGCAGTGTTACTCTGAACAAGAGAACAGATTCAAATCAAAGAGTGACCAACTGGAATACATTTTAAAGCTTTTTAGAGCTGGTTCCCCAGAATCTTACTTTTCTCCATTGACTGCGACCTGTTTCTCGGTGAACTCAATGCCAATGTCATTGATAGTAACAGCGACTCTGCTGATCTTTGGGCTGTTGCTGTGTTCTGTTCTCTTCACGTGAACCGAGAACTGGCGAATGAGGCTTTGGCAGTCAGACACCAGGTTATACTCGCATGTGCCTGGGAACTGATACACGTCTCCATCGAACGTCTTGAAGTGGAAGTTTCCCCACATGCTACAGATGTTGTTGACATGGTTGCTGGGATAGACTGCAAAAAAAAAAAAAAAATGGGAGAAAACAAAGAAACAGGAAAAGTTTGACTTATTTTAGAAAATTCTAAGAGAATTTAAAGCATTTTGGGAATTTTTGTTTTTCTACCACTGCTCATGAAGTAAAATATAATTTATTAAATATAAATTAAATGCTAAATTCTTTTAGCCTTTCGATTGTTGGATCTATTCTTATAGCAGTTATGTGAACGTTTTTTAATTTGAATTACATGTCCTTAAATTTTAATAAAAAAATGTACCCTTCCAAACTTGATTAAAATTCAGGCATTCTCAGATAATTCCTGCATTTGGTCACTTTTACATTTGTCAATCTGCAAATTTACGGAAAGTTGATAAAGCTGAAATTCAAGTCATCACAGAGGGAAGTAAATGAACTTTGTCACTTTTTGACACAACTGAAAATATTTAGTAACATCTAAGGCAAGTCATCAATGGCACTGATAGTATCAGTGCAGGTGATGAAACTATGAGCTGGTTGGTTCCTGTTTTTACTTTCTTTCCAGATGCTGATACCAATGCTCTTTTAAACCACATCAAGCTATCTGACAAGATAAATCATCTTCATCTTTGCACCAGCATTGCCACGGTCAAGGTTACAATCCTAAAGAAACATAATGATTTAAAAAAAAAAAAAAAAGTGAATTTAAAATGATGTTTTATACTTAATAAAGGATGTACATGCCCAAATTCTAATGCAAGTAATAATGCAAAAAATAAACATATAAAATAAAGGTGATAATAATTAAAAAAGGTGTCCTATTGAGTTGACACCAAATTGTGGCAATATTAGACATTTCTGTTTGTTATGTAGTTGAAAAAGAAAATTCTCAAGAAACATATTGATTAAAAAATGTGAATTATTTTTACCTTAATAACTTATGTCTACACTCAAATTCAATATTTAATAATAATAATTAAAAAAAAGAATTAAAAACACTTATTAACTCAACTAATAAATAAAATAAAAAGGTCCAAATTGTAACACTCAAGTAATTTCTGGTTGTTATTTAGTTGTAAAAAAAAAAAAATATATTAATAAGGAAAGGATTTAGACAGATGTGATTAAATGAATAAATTAATAATAATTATATATATATATATATATATATTAATAAAATAAAATAAAATCATACATTCAGGGTTTAGAGAAATACTATGATAACAATCAAAAACAATCTAAACTGTTTTTAAAAAATAAAATAAAATAAGAGACAGATGAAACCCCTCAAGAACCTTTTCAAGTAGGAATTTTTTGACTGAAAGTTAACTCTTACCCGTCTTTGAATCAACCTGAATGCCGGTAAGCGCCAGAAGCAGTATGCAGACTGTAGATGTTCTCCACTCCATGGTGGGAGATGAGACAGGTCTACAGGTAGAACTTCAGTAGTGTTGAATTTCTTTTCATACCAGCTTTTATATAATTTCTCATTCACCTTTCACTCCCCACCCTGCAGGGAGGGTCTGTCAGCTTTCTGTGTATGTGACAGGAAAAAAAAACCACCCGGCTATTACAAAAGTCCAGTGATGGCATGTGTGTGCGCATGTGTGTGGGTGTGTGTGTGAGGCCTGCCATTCCTCTGCCTCTCTAAACAATGTTTGCTGAGACGTTTAATAAAATTTATGTAATGAATATTATATTTACAGCAGGGTGTGAATAATTTACAACTTATGTGTACATGTATGATGAGGATTAGTAAAAATAACATTCACTGCTAAAACCTGCAAAATAAATATACAATACATGATTAATAAACCATTTAGCAGCTGATTTGGAGAACAAGATTATTATTAATGGTCTTGTGTAAATAACTAGAATCTTAAGTGTCCTGAGTTACTTTGTAGACATCAATATGATCATAAATGTGTCAAATGAATCACATTTTCCATCAAGCTTGCAGCAAAATGGCGAGTGACCACATGTATGATTGCGTGTGAGGTTTGAACATCCTGTCTGTGATGCAGATAAGTTGACGTTCAGCATCTTTGCAGGTACACAGGTGTGTCTCAAGCGCCTGAATGCCATCTGTGCTTTAAATTAAAACAAACTTACCATTCACCATCTGCCAGTGTTCATATCCTGATCCTTTTCTTGCTTAAGATTTTAGACTTGTGTGAAATGTGATGTCATGCATAACCATTTATGGCTGTTTCTTCAGCTATTATTTCAAGCATGCTTACCCTGTGGTCCTTTCGAAAAGAAATAAAAAAGATTAGTTCCGGAAATGAAACATTAGTCATCAAAGAGTTCTAAAATATTTAAAATAAAATAAAATAAATAAATAAATAAAATACATATCTGATTGTTGTTTAGTTGCAGTAAAAATAACCTAAAAAAAAGTAAAAACTAATAAAAAATAAAATAAATGTATGGGTATGGGCATGTTTGACCCTTGCAACTTTAGAAAAGTAATTAGTTCATCCAAAAATGAAATATGTATTATTGAAGTTTACTTATTTTAAGACATTAAAGTAGAATGTCATCCTATTTTTTGTTTTTTTAATTACAAAATAAAAACATTGATATTTTACCTTTTTTCATTTGTTTTCAGGCACTTTAATTACTGGCATTGCTGTTGTGAAAAAAAATTACATGAAATTTTATTAAGAAGGAAATATTGCAAAATATCTCATAATGCAATACAACACAAAGTACTCTCGAAGTTCTACTTTCAGTAGGCTTTATTTTATTTTAAATATAATATTTTAATCAAGGCATGGGGAAATATAGGGAGATTGTACAGTAAATCATACAGTATTAGGCCTACATTTTATAAACATAAAATAATTATAAAGTTTCCAAGCTCAAATGGATTCACATCTGTATACCTCAACATTAGGGGTGTAACGATACACGTATTCGTATTGAACAGTTCGGTACGAAGCTTTCGGTTCGGTATGCATTACAAACCGAACGATTCAGGGAAAAAAAAAAAAGAGAGAGAATAAAGTGTGTAAAATATAATGTTTTCAGTGCTACGCTCAACAATGCAGCGCAAATGTCAAGCATAGCTTCATTGTTGTTCAAAGTAAAAGAAAAGGGAAAAAAAAAAAGAGATCATACTTTTATGTTAGTTTTAAGAAATAAAAATGTGGGAAAAAAAAATCATTTTTTATTTTATTTTTGCTGTAACATTTTCAAAACAATAACAGTGGTGAAGCTCGATGACGCGATGACAAGGGATGGAACATTGGGAGACGTCATTTTCACCAGAGCCATTGAGAATCTCAAGGCTCTGGTTTTCACAAATCATGCTCACGGATGAGGTACAACCGCTTTTCCACTCTCGGGTCGAACGGTTCTAAGAACTGTTATGCACGGTTCCAGTTGTGTTAAACGAACTAGCTAGTCACGACTGCGAACACAGTCGCGTCATTTGAACCACATTAGTTCAACAACATAGGGCCATTGTTAATGACGTCACACATACGTGGTGGAGGAATAACTTCTGCTATTTAACTGATTAGAGATCTCTAAGATGCAGCTGTATTGAACATGGCACCTATTGACTAATATACTATTTTTTGTTCACTGTCATTATGGTTTATTTACGCGCCTGCCATATTTATCCGGGCAAGACTGCTTTAAAAACAAATGTTGGTGAACGGAGGAGCTGCTTTTTTTTTTTTTGATCAAATCACGATAACGTTTACATTTATCAGCCGATTTCAGTAGTTTGTGATATGCATGCACTTAAAAATAACTCTGCCTCCGGTTATTTATTCAGGCTTGGAAAATTATGAAAGCTCACACTCGCACTCCTGTTGATTTGGCTGATTTTGTTTGTTAACAATTATAACATTAATGTAGTATAACTGTAATATATACATGTAATGTCATTTTAATGTACATTAAATTAAATTAAGTTTTTTTTCATTGCTTTCTCTGCCTTCAACCCCAACATTTTAGCCTTGTGCCTCGGGTCAGAACACAGCTCATTCCCTTTGAAATACTGGGGGAAAAAATAAGTACTAACAATTTTCCATCATTGAAAAAATTTAATAAAATCAGTGAATAGAAATCAAAAAGTGACAGTCTGCAAGTCTGCTTCCTATTTACATGACACTCTATATATAAACTCCACAACAAACATAAACAAATGTAGCTAAATGATAATCCTTTATGGATCCAGTGAAGCTTAAAGTGATCAAATATTATACCCTGATACAGTGCACAGTAAAATAGTAAAAGTGATATGTGATGATAAAAAGTTTATAGTACATGTTGTAGTAATGTAAATAATGTAATAAAATACTGAGTACAACAGTACAATAACAAAAGTGATAGAATAGATTTATTATAGCAACAATGTACAATACCATATACATGAAAAACAATAGATAAATAATAGCAAACAGAATGTAATATGAAAGATGGAATAATACAGAATAAATAATGAAGAATAAATATAGTAGATTAAAAAGTCAATTAAATACTAGTGAAAAGGCTGTGGTAGTATCGTCTCTTGGAAATGCAGAACTGGCTTTCTTCAGATTTCTTTAAGGCATGTGTGCTCCTGTTTGCAACTAGCTGAAAAGGAAGAAATATATATAATCAGTCCAGAGTTTTATGATAAGCTATCAAATCCTTATAATCTAGTGATCTTTGTAAATGATTAGTGAAATATAAGAGAGATGCTTTAGCTCCCAAATCCTGACAGTCTGACACTCTTGTCAAAGTGATCACTGTACATATTATGCTCATAGCACAATTTACTTAATGATATAAACTACAATACAAGTT
>JAUMHE010000085.1:4292640-4307456 GCA_032359235.1 Enteromius mattozi | reverse complement strand
TTCACTCCCACCACCCACAATCCCTGCCGGACCTGGGACTCGAACCCATGACCTTTGGGTTACAAGTCCAACTCCCTGTCCATTAAGCCACGACTGCCCCCACTTTATACTTAAACCACTTTATACTTAATTTATGAAGTTTTGCAAATAAAATAAAGCATCTTTTGATACATATATATATATATATATATATAACTGTGCACCAATAAATGACTTGTTTATGCTCTTATAATATTTGTTTTTTCATATGCACACAGATGACAGATATTTCAGGAAAGATGTTTTGGGCGTGAAGTGGGCGTTTTTGTTCCTAACTCCTGCCAGTGACGCGGCTCTCCTCGCACACACAGATCTTTTTGTGTGCAGAACGTCAAAGAGAATATGAAAAGGTATGTCTCTCATATGAATATCCCCATGACGTGAGAAGCTGCTCATTTTCCATTTGCTGTCAGGAGGAAGATTAACTCTCCACCCCTCCTCCTCCTCTTCAGAACCTCATAAATAGCAAAGCGCACAGTCCCATTGTATTACAACAATTGCAGCACATCCAGTTAAAAGACTAACAAACTCATTGAAATAAGAAACATCAGCATGTACTCGACTAAAAGCGAGGGACCGCGCAGAGGAAGATCTTTTGACTCCATGAACCTTGGACTGACTTTGGAAGAGAAGCAACTTAACAATGAAGTAAGCACTTTTTCTTCATTATTTCTATTACTTTAAGTGGCAAACATTTAGTTTTTACTAATTTGGTTGATTTGCATACATTTCATAATTATATTATGTTTTATAATTGTTACTCAGGTGAAAATTAAAGTTAAGTTTTTCTATGCACAAAAATGATGTTATATATGGTTTATAATGGCAAATGGAGATTTCCAGGAAGCAAAGGTTTCTGTAGAGCAAAGTTGACAGATCCCATGGTGCACTGCTAAAGCTCTCCATTCGGTTTTCCACATAACACATGCATGCTTGACACCGTTGGCAATAAAATGTTCCAATCCTTCTCGCACCAAATCTAAAGATGCATCAAATTAAGTACACTTAACAGAGATGTGCGTGGAAGAGTGATTAATTGCAGCCTAATCCCAGTGTTAGATTAAAACAAGAGCGCGCTAATAATAGGCTTCCTCGCTGTACAAATGAGATTGTTTTAAGACGACAGACACTGGCCCGTCTTTGTTAAACCGAGACGGTGAATCGCAGGACTCTGAACCCTGCCACGGTCAATGCCCTAATGCTGTCAGGAATCCTGCTGTCGGGAAGACGAGGACAGGGACGATTACTATCCCACATGCGCCATAAAAGAAACATGGTCAGTAGACGACAAGCTTTGTCTGAGGGGCAATTTGTTGTGTAGTTTATAAATTAAAGTGAATTGAATAAGTGATGAATAGTTATTATATGGCTTAGTATTAAATAAAAAGCAATGCATGTTTAAAGTATGAAATTATAAATTATTTATTTATTTAATAAGTGTGAAGGAGCTAATGGTCATTCTCTCATAATCAGTAGATAAATTAAATGTAATTAAATTATTAATTATTATATGACTCAATGATAAATGCAAATATTATTTCTGTGATATTACATACAAATATTAAATATTATTTATTAAATAATTATGCTATTTGATGCTAATTATTTCAGATTTTCCAGACATCTTTTTGGCATTTTTGTTTAAAGGAGTGATGGTCATTCTATTATAATCAGTAGATTTTCAGAATAAATGTAAATAAATATGTAAAGCTAAATAATTTATATTTTCAGAAATATAAAAGCAATGAATGTAATTAAATGTGTATAGATAAAAAGTAAAATAATTTTAAGAAATATACTTAAATGTTTATTAAATGCATACGTATGGATGGAAGTACTTCATCTCCATTATATACTTCTTATATCACTAATCATAATTATGGGTGTGATTTCTTGGACTTAATCCCACGTCTGCAACCTTGGGACAGGGCTCGCGGAGCGTCTCTCTGCTGGTGCTTATGTTAAGCAGGTCATGATGACTGTCGCTGTCCGCGGTGCTAAACTGATGTAGGAACCAGCACCTTTAATCGGATGACCTGTTTGCAGCTGGAGTTTGTTGTAGTTCAGGATTATTATGATTAAACACCTCAGTGATCAATATTTAGTAAATGTTTTTAAAAAAAATTTAGTAACTACATTGCTGCAGTTAAAATTAATTTAACTGCAGCCTCATAAAAAAAAGTTAATTGCAATTTTTGACCACTTTGAATTTCACTTCTAATTTGAAGCTCATAACAATTAGCATGTTAGTATTTTTCTTTATTTTGTAGAGAACATATATATATATATATATATATATATATATTTCATAAACTTATTATTTAAATTTTTATGTGATTTTTTTTGTTCTTTTATAATTTGATCCTAAAGTTTCTGTACTCTTAACAGAAAAGTTCAAAACCATTAGAATAAAACCAAATAAAAAGAAATTGTTATGTGTGACCTTAAGTGATTAAGTGTTTAACACACTCTTTAATCCACATGATCTGATTGACAAGCCATGAGCACATATCTAAGTGTTAGACGAAGGGGGGAAAAATCCTAAATAATTTTCAACTTTACAAATTACCTAATTCTATTTGACCTAATCCATAAAACCAGGTCGTCAAATCAATCTGACGTTTATTTATGTCTTGTGCTTGTGTTTTGCAGATGAACAAATCTGCTTTTCCAAAGATCGAGGAGAATAAAGACAACAAAACGGCGTCTACAGAGAGAGGCCGGGCTGCTGTTGTGTTCTCCTTGAAGAATGAAGTCGGTGGACTTGTAAAGGCGCTAAAACTTTTTCAGGTGAAGGGTTGCAAGACTTTCTTGTTTAAATATTCCTTCCTTTGATTTAAAAAGGATAGCATTAAGCATCATATATAACTCAACAGGAAAACCACGTCAACCTGGTGCACATCGAGTCTAGAAAATCCAAAAGGCGCAACTCAGAGTTCGAGATCTTTGTGGACTGCGACAGCAACCGCGAGCAGCTTCACGAGATCATTCAGCTGCTGAGGAAACACGTGAACGTGCTGGAGATGGACGCTCCTGACAACCGCCTGCCTGAAGAAAGCGGTACATAAATGAATGATAATATCCGACAGATGTGACGGTATTTACTCAGTATTTGACTGTTGTTGTTTTTTCTCCAGAGATGGAGAACGTGCCGTGGTTCCCGAAGAAGATTTCAGATCTGGATAAATGTGCGAACCGTGTGCTGATGTACGGATCTGATCTGGATGCGGATCATCCAGTAAGTGTCAACGTTTAATCTCGATTAGCGGATCAGTATGATGTCATCACGTTCCTCACTGTTATGATTCTGTTACGACAGGGATTCAAGGATAATGTCTATCGCAAAAGGAGGAAGTATTTTGCAGACTTGGCTATGAGCTACAAACAGTGAGTTTTTAAATATACTTTAACCTAAGAGTAATACTCATTTACACTCGTACAAATACAGGTGCCGCAAAGCTTTGATGCCATATAGAATAACCATTTTTGGTTCCATAAAAAAATTGTATCATGGTTTCTGCGACAATATTAAGCAGCACGATTTTTTCAACATTGATAATAATTATAAATCCTTCTTGAGAAGCAAATATGTGGATCAGAATGATTTCTAAAGGATCATGCAAGTAACGATGCTGAAAATTCAGCTTCATCACAGAAAAAAAAATATTCCAATATTTTAAATTGGAATAATATTTCACAATATGTTCTTATCAAATAAATGCAGCCTTGGTGAGCATTTTTATGTAATATAAGTCTAATTGAATGTTGTCCCTTCCATCAGTGGAGACCCCATTCCCCGTATTGAGTTCACGGAGGAGGAGGTGAAAACATGGGGAGTGGTGTTCAGGGAGCTGAATAAACTCTACCCCACACACGCCTGCCGCGAGTATCTCAAGAACCTGCCCTTGCTCATCAAACACTGTGACGTCCGCGAGGACAACATCCCGCAGCTGGAGGACGTCTCACGCTTCCTCAAAGGTGAGAAAAAGGGACATCGGTTCATCAGATGTTGGTTTGATCAGGATTTATAGACTCTTTACTCTGTGACGTTGCTTTATAAACTGTTTCAGAGCGAACTGGCTTCACCATCAGGCCTGTGGCTGGGTATCTCTCTCCACGAGACTTCCTGGCAGGTCTGGCCTTCCGTGTGTTTCACTGCACTCAGTATGTGCGACACAGCTCAGACCCTCTCTACACACCCGAGCCGTGAGTACACAAACAAACAAATATTAGCTAATGTAACTATTGTATTACTGTCACTCCTTTTTACAAAAAAAGGATATTAGATATACAAGTTATATCAAACTGTTTTTTTATTTGTTTGTTTTTTTTAACCTAGTCAAAAAAACAACCACAGTTTAATTTAAGATTGATTGGAATAGACAATGAAAAAACATTATTTATATATATATATATATATATATATATAGTGTGAGAGAGAGAGAGAGAGATTTATATATATATATATATATATATATATATATATATAGTGAGAGAGAGAGAGAGATTTATATATATATAAATCTCTCTCTGTATATATATATATACACACACAACATATAAAATACATGTTTTTCAGATTTATATTTAATGTTTGTTTACAGTTTATGTATGTGTGTGTGTGCATATATATATATATATACATATATGCACACACACACACACATATATATATATATATATATATATATATATATATACACACTTGTTCTATTTTGTATTATTTAAAATTCACAATGTTTTGCATTTATGTATTCGGTTTTATACTTTTATCAGTGTTTTATTCAGTTTTTTCATCTATAGGCTATACTGCAACTTTCATGTATATATTCAGAATTATACATACATATTTACAATTTACATTTATAAATTCAGACTACTACATATTCATGATTTACATTTTTATATTTTTATCTATATAATTTAGACAGATTTACACACACACACACATATATATATATATATATATATATATATATAGCCCTATTTATAACTATGTATTCTGATTTATGTTTATAAATATTCTGATTTATAAATATATATTCACAATTTAAATTTAGATATTCAGATTTTATATTTTATATTTTATATTTTATATTTTATATATTATATATTATATTTTATATTTTATATTTCCTGTTTGGCGCATGTGGATATACAATGTATTTATTTTTGTATTTTGTACTTTTGTAAATTATTTTTTTTTTCTATTAAAGATTTATATTTCATATATATATGTGTGTGTGTGTGTGTCTGTCTGTTCTAGAGACACATGTCACGAGCTGCTTGGACATGTCCCTCTATTGGCCGAGCCCAGCTTTGCTCAGTTCAGTCAGGAGATTGGTCTGGCATCACTGGGAGCGTCGGATGACTCTGTACAGAAACTCGCCACAGTAAGTAATCACAGGCCTTGAGATTTGAGTGTTTTTATGTGAATATACTACAAATACATATTTCTTAACGATTCCATTCTATGTTTCAGTGTTATTTCTTCACTGTGGAGTTTGGCCTCTGTAAGCAAGAAGGGAGGCTGAGAGCTTATGGAGCCGGTCTGCTGTCCTCCATCAGCGAACTGAAGGTAATCAACCACAAAGGCTTTCTCTACATGATGCATAATGCTTGTTTGTCACTTTACAAATACAGATGATCTATGTCCTTGTCCTCCAGCATGCACTCTCAGGAAACGCCAGGATCTTGCCCTTTGACCCCAACGTGACAAGCAAGCAGGAGTGCATCATCACCACCTTTCAGGATGTCTACTTTGTTTCGGACACCTTTGAGGAAGCAAAAGTCAAAATGAGGTAGCTTAATAAACAAAAACTGTATTCTTACAAACAGTAAAAGTGCTAAAAGGCATTTACTGCATATATCATCCAGGTACTTTGCATTTAAAATTTGATTTATTTTTTAGGGAGTTTGCAAAGACCATCAAGAGGCCATTCTCAGTGCGTTACAACCCATACACACAGAGCGTCGACGTACTGAAGGACACGACCAGCATCAACAACGTGGTGGAAGAACTAAGACATGAGCTGGACATCATTGGAGATGCACTAAGCAGGCTAAACAAACATTTAGGAGTCTGAAAAACTAAACACTTCCCAGCAAATCGTCCATTACTTCATCTGTTTTGTCACAGTATTTCACTTTCCAAATCATGTACGGCATGAGTCAAATCCTTGTGTCTGTTTATAATTAGTTTGACTCTTGTTTGATTAAATACGTGGATCTACAAAAGCTGTGCTAAATGCTTGCAAGTGGAGTTCTTGTATTTTAAGTGAGATTTCTACTTGATAAGGTGGTATTTATGCAAGGTGATCTCAATGGTTTTGGTTAAATTTAAAGACAGTTAGTCTTGTGCAAAATTGTTGTCTGCTAATATATTGGTGGTTTCAGTTTGCATTTATGTCATTGTCATTTCAAATTGGCACCTTATGTTTATTTATTCAGAGATACTGTCTGTTAGATATTTTAGCATATAAACAGTATCTTTGTGAGTCTATGAAACATTTAGTATATACAGCGTATGCTATGTGTTATTGTTTCTTTATTTAAAATGGATGTCGACGTGAAGTGCGACATGGAAAATCTGTGTTTATTAAAATGCATGTAAATATTGCATTGGACATAATATTTTTACAAGTTAACGAATGCTTACCGTCTCTATAAGTACTTTAACCAAGTATGCCTATCAGTTCAAGTTTAGGTTGTAGAGACATTTATTGCTAAACATTATTATTAAAGAGTTCATATGCTTAAAATAAAATAAATATTTGTTTTTCTACTGTGAATGCCATACCGTTTCCTCTTTTCTTTTTAACATTTCACGTTCTAATACAAATTGTGCTCCAGAGGGGCGCTTGTCAGCTCAAATGCCAAAATATGTAGCATACTTAGTCTTTGTTCAAATCTCAAGACATTAATTGTTACATAGGACACATATGTGTATGAAAGTAAAACCTTTAAATCCTATAGCTATATGCATACAAGTATATTTACTTGATAAATGTAAATATATATATAATTTGTTTTAAATATTGAAAATAAAGGTCAAATTAAATTATATATTTATTATTATAATAAGATATTACAATAGGTTTTAATATTATAATTTAATATTTTCATTGAATTTGTGACAACAATGACCAAAAAAATTCATAAATAAAGTGGCCCCGCCCACTTTAGAATTTCATCGCCACTCTACCCACTAATATTTCTAAAATCTAGGAACGTTTGCATGATGCCGATGTCATCAGTTTGCGCCTAATCTGATGGAAGAAACTCAGCTGTCAAAATGTGTAACTTTACTGTACACGTGGGTAAGTTTTTGATTTACTTCTCATTGTGCAAAACATACACACTTGCAGTAGTAACAACAGTCTGCAATCTTTCAATCCACGAGAATACGCGAAATTCACATTTGTAGAAATATACATGAAAGCAGTCTGAGATAATTACACCAAACAACGCTTACTAAACAATAAATGGTGATTTCGCGTCACAGGGAGCCAACAGTTACGGGCAGCTCGGACAGGGACACCGGGAAGATCAAGCCGAGCCGCGGCGTGCAGACTGCGGCCTGAAGGCGGAGCAGACCCGCTGTATAACCGGAGGAGGCGGACATTCCGCTGTCATCACGGGTTAGATGGCCTTTAACACTATGAAAATAATAGATATTAATGTAAACACTCTGAAAGGATTTGTGATGTAATTCTTAAACTGTTTCTGACCCTTTTTTGTGGAACAATGTCGCTCTCTAGCGGTCAAGTTGAAATATTACAACAACATTTCTCCCCCAGATTCAGGTGAACTGCTGATGTGTGGACAGAACCACAAAGGTCAATTAGGGCTCAGTCACACGTCAGAGGTCATAACCTTTCAGCCCTGCCCTTTGCCTGGGGGCACAAGAGTTCAGCAGGTGTCCTGTGGTTGGGATTTCTCTGTTATTCTGACTGGTGAGTGACGGTCAGCAAATTCTTATTCTGGACTCTGTGTGGCAGATTATTGTATGTAAGTTTGTTTCCTCAACTGAATAATAATTAAAAAAAAGGTAAATTGGCTTTTTTTTTTTTTCTTCAGAGTTGTGAGATACAAACTGGCAATTAATTTTTTTTTTTGTCTCAGAATTGAGATATAAATTCGCAATTCCAGCAGAATCTTTTTTTCTCCTCAGAGCTGGACTCTATAATTCAATTGCAGGTTTATATTTCACTATACTGAGTCTAAATTTTAAGTTTATAAATTAAAATTATGACTTTATATCTCACAATTAAGACTTTACTACTTGCAATTGTGTTTATATCTCACAATTCAAATAAAAAAAGTCTGAATTGTGAGAGAAAAAGTCACGATTACCTTTTTTATTTTTTTATTCAGTGGCGGAAACAGGCTTCCATATTATTGAGAGCCTGGGTAGAAAAATAAAAGGGCTTGGGTGTTGCAGACATCAGTTATTTTTGAGTGGTTTTGTTTAGAGTTTGATTACATCAAGTGCTCTTAGATCTGCCTATGGAGACTTCCTCTGGTTTAATTGAGTGCTGAATAACTGATATCTGATCTGTGTCTTTCAGGTGACGGCCAGGTCTTGGTGTGCGGCTCCAATGCATTTGGACAGCTGGGCGTCTCGCCAGGAATAACACACTCAGCAGAACCTTTACACGTGAAGGTGAGAGCTGAGAATATAATGAGACTCTTGCATAATAAGTGTGTAAGTTGGTAAGTGTGAGGTTTGTAATAATATCATGATATGTTCTGCTTGCAGACCCTGAATGAGCCGGTAACTAGTGTGGCTGCAGGGCTCAGACACGCATTAGCAAGTACAGGTACTACATATAAAAATGTAGAATAAATATTAATAGACTATATAATGTTTGTTTTTTGGTTACGTTTTATAATGAACATTATATTTTTTCAAATTATTAATATGTTTATGAAATATTGAGATTAAATATACATTTTTCTATCATGTTTAGGAACTTTTATTTTAATCATTTTATAATTTAATAATTAAATAATTATTATTTCAATATAACAATATTTAATCATTTGTCTTAGTTTGTGTCTATATATATATATATATATATATATGTATATTTGTTTTGAATATTGAAAAAGAAAATAGATGATTTTATAATCTATAAATAATCTATAAATATTAAATTATATAATTGTATTATTTAATATTTAAATGCTATTATATTATAATCATATTTAATAATTTTTATTAATATTCTAATGATATAATAAATATATATTTTTAATTATTATTTGTTCAAATATATAAAACACATAAAACATAAAAAATGTTCCATTGTGTTTTTATTAAATATTCTAATTATATATTACATATATCTGTATTAATAATCTTATTTTAATATTACAATTAAATATTTTAATAGTATTTAATTACATGTACAGGCACAACATATGATTAAAATATCAGATATGAAAATGTTTATTTCATGTATTGTAATAATTATTTATTAATACATGTATATTTATTTTAAATATAAAAAAATAATCTTGGTTTTACATCGTTATAAAATAATTTTAATATTATTTTAGAATTTAAAGGTCATAATTATCATATTGTCATTATCCTTAAATACATGTATATTTATTTTAAATATTAAAACTATTTTATAAGCTATTATAAACTATTTTATTTGCTATTGTAATTTGTTTTAAATTATTAAATGTACAATTGTAAAAAAAAAAAAAAAATCCAATATTATGATGACATAATAAGTGTTTTGTAATAGTATAATTAAATATTTAATCATAATTTTGTGTTTTATTTGTATATGTGTGTGTACATGTGCGTGTCTAAAGCATCAGGTTGTGTTTATCAATGGGGAACTGGCCTGTCGAGTCACGCTAAGAGAATGTTAAGTCCCCATCCTGTTCCTGCACATCTATCCTCTAAGGAGCCTTGCCTTGTCCCGGGTAACATTCACACACACACACACACACACACACACAGACTTGTGCTTAAAGCTGAATCACCCTCACATGACATGGGATACATGACATCTTATAAAAATTAGTATTTTTTATTAGTGTACCTAATTACCGTCTGTTAAATTATATGTTTCATTTATAATTATTTCTAGCACATGTGCTGATTTTGTCATCTGCAGGGTTTGATCACGTGACCCCACAGAAGGTAGTTGCAGGCTCCACCCACTGCATTTGTTTGACAGGTGAGAGAACTTTCAAATTACACTGATTTCTGATTTGTAGGGATAGAGACAAAATCAAATTTTTCTACAGTCAAAGGTGACGTGTTCCTCTGGGGAAGCAATAAACATGCTCAGCTGGTCAGCGAGAGCCTCTTCCTGCCACTTCCCGTGGCTCTGGATCGTTCTCTGCTGCAGGGCGAGAGGGTGACTGACGTTCACAGCGGCTGGACACATCTTGTCGTAAAGACTGGTTAGTCTTACTACACACTTTCTCACACAAATCTTTTTTCTAATGATACGGTTAACAATATATTATCTATTCACAGAGAGTGGGCAGGTCTTTACATGGGGCAGAGCAAATTATGGACAGCTAGGACAGACCTATCAGAGTACAGAAAAAGAGTGTGACGTTTCAACAAGCTCTGGCCAAAGTATAAGCTGCCCCGCTGAGGTTAAAGCTTTATTTGGAGCAACACAGGTATGTATTATCTAAAACACCAATATTTAATCAATAAAAATAATTATCACATAAATATGGAAGCTGATTTCAGCTACATAATAAAAAAAATCAAGCTTTGGAAAATGTTAAATACGAGATTAAAATGACTATAGACAAAGTAAAAATTATTACAGTTGAAATAATGAGATAAAAAATGTAAATTATGAGGAATAAAAACCTTTGACAAAACATCTTGACAGTCATATTATGAGATAAAAAGTAAAAATTCTGAAATTATGAGTTTAAAAATACAAAATTATGACATACAAAGTCATAATTATGATATAAAAACGTAGAAATTATGACAGTCCAAGATTTTGAGATAGAAATTGAAATTATGAGATTAAAAAAAGTCAAAATTAAGGAATAAAAAGCATAAAAATGTTGATAGTCATAATTATGAGGAAAAAAAATGTAATTAGGATTTAAAAAATCCTAATTTTAAGACAAAAGTTTAAATTGTGAGATTATGAGATAAAAAAAATCTAAATGATGATATTCATATTTATGAGGTACAAATTGAAATTGTAAGATAAAAATAAAATTATGAAATCAAAAATGTACCTTAAAATTGTGGGATAAAAATGTCAAAATTTTGACTGTCATAATTATGAGAAAAAAATCTACATTTTAAGATTACAAATTCTAAATTATAAGTAAATAATAAAACAAAGGTTGTATTTATTATACATATATAGTTGTAAATAGCATACATTATGACATACTAAGTTAGAGATAAAAAGTCTAAGTTATGACATACATTTTCTGTTTTGGAAAAAGGCTTCCATACATAAATGGCTCTTCATCAGCTGTATTTTTATGCTTATGGCATACATTAATGTACAGTTTAGCTAAAGTATGGTCACATACACATACATCATTATAAGGGCTTTAAATGCAGCTTATCCAATCAGAATTTAGGACATAACTATTCATAAATGTTTTATTGCTAAGATGACAAAGTAACTCACTGGCCTAATGTTCTTTGCTCAAAGGTGAGAGTATGCAGTATGTATAGTCTTCCAGCAGGGGGCAAAGACACTCTGTGCATTCCCACAATGCTTTTCTCATCCTGCACAGAGACACAGCGCTGATTTAAATTGAAGGTCATCTCTTACCTTAGAGAATGCAGCATCTGTGGGCACACGTATTGAAGAGAATGACTCAACGACACAGTGTTTTATACTCAATTTCAGTTTTTTTACGTGTTTGGTGCGTCACTGAACCTTAAACTTAAAGGACAGCCTTCAGATATTGTGAGCGAGAGAAAAGAGACGTTTGCCATTTATGTCCTTTTGCATTTTTTTTTTTTACTTCACGTTGGTGCAGAGAGGGAAAGGTTGTCCAGACATTGTCGTGGCTTGCGAAACATATTTCTGTTTGTCAGATATCTCCTTGCATGACTTTGTTTTGTGCTTTCGCCGTTCCCCGTCTGGTCGATGGACCTCATGTCATATTTAATCCTCAAAAGTTGCTTATGCTACAATGTCCTGCCACTGGCGATCCGTCCACACGGCGTATGTTGTTGAGAGGAAACAAGGACGTACAGGGGACGGTATCCTCTATAACACCTTAAAAGGGAGGGAGAAAGTGTAGCGGCGTCCGGGGACATGTTTAGCCTTCGGTGACAAATGGGATATAAAGTTTTAGAGCTGAAATGTGCTTGACGGAGAGACTTTGCCTGAGGCTTAAAGGAATAGTTCTTTTATCATTGATTCACCCTCATGTCGTTCCAAACCCATGTGACTTTCATTCTTCTGTGGAACACAAAAGAAGATTTTGAGTCGTACGATAGCTTTGTATGAGAAATGCAGTGTTTTTATTGTTAACTAAAGTAAAAAAAAGTGTAATAAGGCTGAATTAAAAAATAGTAAAATAGTAAGTAATGTAAATAAAAACTTAACTGAAAAATTTGAAGTGTTTCCTGCAACTAATTCAATTACTAACTGAACACTGTAGCACAACTAATTAATAAATTATTGCTAAATAATAGTAATTCCATAAATATGGAAGTCCGTTTACACCACATAAGACAAAAAACATGCTTCGTAATTCATAATCATAATTATAAGATTGAGAAATCATAGTAATGGCATAAAAAGTCAGAATTATGAGATAAAATTCTAAATTATGTGATTACAGGAGATTAAAATGTTGTAATTTTGACATAAAATCTCAATTGTTGTTTAAAAGTCACAATTTTAATATAAAAGCCAAAATGGCAAGTGATATATTATTGTAATTACATAAAAAGTCTAAATTATGAGATACAATTCTAAAATATGTGATTAAAAATGTGAAAATATGAAAAATAAGAAAGTAAAAATCTACATTTTTATTTAAAAAAAAGACATTTTAAGATGAAAAGCCAAATTAGCAAGTGATATAGTAAGTCATAATTATGAGATCATTTTGACAATCATCAAATTTAATGTAATTTTAAATGTCATGTCATACTTTTGACTTTATCTCATAATTTCAATCTCATGATTACGATTGTCATCATTTTGACTAGAATTATTTTTTAATACAAAAACTATTTAAAATGACAAAAGCACATAATTGTTACAAAATTACAAAAAAATTAAACTAAAATAATTTTTTTTATTAAAAAATATGAATTAGAATTATGAATTAGCTGTGTAAAAAAAAAATACTGTAGAAAAATAGTACAATAGCACAAATGGTTGGAAATTTAAGTCATTATTTGCTGACAATCTTTTGTTTTAAAGTGCTGCTACTTAAGCGAAACTTAATCAGTTAGCTTTGTGAACAAATGAGGTTTAATGAAGGATTGAAAATTGCTGCTTCACTAATGAACTCGTCTGAACTGTTGAAGGAGAGCTAGGGTAGATATAATCACTTCCAATTAATAATGCTTTATATTATATAGTTACACTGCTTTTGTATCCTTTTCTAATCTTGAAAGTCTCAGTCTCACTAAGCTTGTAAAGCCATAAATTGTACTGGTAAGTTTATTTAACACCCCTGACAGTCTATGACAACCCTGACTGTTGTTTAGACTCCAAAGCCATTGTTAAAACCTATGCAGTTCCCTCCCCCAAAGACATATTGGCCAATCATTGGGAAGCTGGTGTCTTCACTGGCTCCAGACTATGAGATGAAACACAATACTGTGGGCTGAAACGACTGCGTTCCTTCCAGGATCCAGAGCTGAACTCCCAGTAATGGGCGCTATGGTTTTTTAAAATGAGTTTGTTCACACATGGAGGACGGCCGACAGCCTGTTTCACACTTCTACCCGAGCGCTGGAGTCTAGCTGTCTGTGTCTGAGCTCCCACAGTGCAGTGCTGTACCTGAGGCATGTTTGGTGCTGGGACATTCATCCTGCGCTTCATTATCAGAGGCAGATGGGAACCACTGCATCTCAATAAACAGCTGTCAGCACTGACTTGGATGTCAGGCTTCTATATTTGTCAGGAATATATTTTTATATCTAGATTAAATATATAAACATTATATTTTATATTTGTTTGTATATTATAAATAATTATATGAACAGTATCTGTAATAAATAATACACACATGTGTATGTACATATTGCAAACATCATATGCATTTATTTGACTTACTATCAAAAATATTTTCTTTATATTTCTAAATAATTCTGAAATCTGATATTTTAATATTATATAATATGAATAATCCATAATTATTTAAATTAATTTAGCAGAAAAAAATTATATATATATATATATATATAATGTGTGTCTGTGTAAAATCCATATATAATCTATATATTGTATTAATACTGTGTTATTATAATTTTAGTTATTTTTTTATTTATTTTAAAAAGTACGTTACTTTAAATTAAAAAAGATACTGCATTTTACTTTTTGTAATGTAATTAATCAAATCAAATCAAAATACATTTGTAATTTATATGATTATAGGTTATTGAAATGGCAAAATATACAATTAAACAAAGCATTGTTTATATATTTGGTGTATGCAAGTATGTATGTACGTATATATATATATTTATATATATTTATTGTGTGTGTGTGTGTGTGTGTGTGTCCTGATTGCTGCTGCTGAACACGGAGATCATCTCTCAGAGGACTCATCTGGGCAGG
>JAUMHE010000085.1:4254366-4292540 GCA_032359235.1 Enteromius mattozi | reverse complement strand
TTATATATATATATATATATATATATATATATATAATTTTAAATTGTATTAAAGTTTAATTCAATCTCAGCTTTTTGAAGTCATATTGAATTTCATGCTGTATTTTTTCAGTCAAAACATTTATGTACCTAATTTATGTATTTTATATACATTTATTTCAGCACAAAACACAAAATAATATAATTTTAAAAACAACTAAAATGAACAAAAAATATATACAAATTAAAACTTACTATTATAGTTTAATTAATATTTATTTCAATTCATGTTTATTTGTATAGCACTTTTCACGATACAAATCATAGCAAAGCAGCTTTACAGGAAATTAAATTTCTACAATAGATTTTGTTATAGCTTATCAAAATATAACCTACTACTGAATAATACTATTATACTGATTCAAGGATACTACTCCATTAAAAACAACATTTGCATTACAATATTTTCTTTTTTCTTTTTAGAATTGGTAAAATCTACAAAATTTCAAGTCGTAAGGTTGATTCTTACTCTTTTTTTCAGTCCTGTCGCCTGTGAATACAGTTTGCCTGCCTTTTAAATCTCAGTTCCATTCATACGAATTCTATATAACTCTTTCCGCATCATGAATTTGTGATTTTAGCCTCGATTTGAGGCCCGCAGCTGACACGGTGGTCTGTTGCGTATGTAAACTTGCTGCTTGTGAGTCTAAAGCCGCTACTATGTGATTGATCATCCGCTTAAAGAGAAAAATAGTTTTGTCAAAATTCATTTTGAGGAAGAGACTTTCATTTGATGTTGTGCTTAGCACAAGGGCTTTGTTGAGGAATGTGTGTGTGTGTGTGTGTCTTTGCACTCTCAGAGGTGCGCTTTGGCTCCAGGGGACTCTGAGTGTGTGAGATGAATTTCAATCACGTTTTTCTCTGCGTGTGTGTGTAGCACTCAGTGGGCCTTTATAAAAGCATTTCCAGTGTTGTTAAGATGGTCTCGCACCTGAAGGGTCTTTTAAGACTGACTGTATAAAAGCCACGGCTTAGCTTCACACTCAGAACAAAGAAAACCAGGGAATTTGGTGACTAATAATCTATTATTAGAAACCGCTGCGGCCAGATATAAACAGAACATTGAAAAGACGAGATGGAGGAGTGGTCTTTTTATTTTTCTTTCTTGGAAAAAGTGCGTCTGTGTTTTTCAGAACAATTTTGTTTTTCTGTAATCACCATTTCCTCAAAATGTGACTGTGAATGGATGTATGATTTCCTGGTAATTTCTCTCCCTCTCTCAGAAAAAAGTGGTGGAGCAGTTGAGGAAGGAGTTGCTAGTGAAACAGGAGCCCGACTTGAAGCCACAGACGCTCCCAGCAACTGCAGACGGTAAAACCGTGTTGCTGACGCCAGCCTGTCCCCCTTCACAGCCGCCCACAGGGCCTCCACACAACCAGGGGGCGCCACAGGTACCGCTTCGCACCCCGAAGTTTCTATATAAAAGGTGTACAACAGCACTAAACTCTGAGGTGATTTGCAGCTGAATATTTACTTAACACTGGTGAGATGTGAATTCGATTCCTGTACCACAGCAAAAAATTTGCCGATTAGCTAGTTTACCCAAAAGGTTTATTGAAAAACAATTGTCCTGACTCATCCAAGGTAGTCTGTTCTAAAGGCACACTCTGTAATTGCAAACACACAAATCTTTGTCCCTGAAATAAGCTTTGAGTTTGTGAAAAACAAGGGCAGAGTGGCCTTAGAATCTTAGAAGAATGTTACTGTTTTTATATGGCCAATAATGTACAATCTCAGCCTCTCTATTTTTTAACATCTTTTGTTATTTATTATTTTTTTTCTGTGGTGAGGGAAGAAGACCAACTAGTGGGAATGTGTTGCTATGTAACATAGTATTTACTATTTTTCATAGAATTTATAAACATTTTAACTATTAATGTAAATAAAATCCACATGAATTGGCATTTGGAACCTTTTTTTGTTTTTGTGATGTGGCACATTTCTTAGAGAAACTGAATATTCAATAGAAAAAAATATGGAGTGGGATTAAAAAAAAAATCATTCTAAATTATTATGTATTCATTTAATATTATTTTTTATTTTTTTTTCTGTAGTGTAGTGCATTTGTAACTTCAACTATTCAACAATTTTTTTTTAATACTATGCAGTGCCATCAAATCAATTAATCATATTAAAATAAGCATTTGTTTATATAACGTGTTAATAAATAAACACACATACATGTTTAAGAAATATATGTAATTTATATTTATACATAAAATAAATAAAATGTATACACACACTTTATTTAATCACCATTAATCTATTTAATTTATTATTATTATTATTATTAATTGATGACATTTGGGTGTTACATACAAGAATGGAGCCAAACCGGCAAAGTGACTTTGTTTAAACAATGTCTCAATAGCTAATTCGTGATTGGTTAACAGTATCTAATAGCACTTGATCTCTTGGTAACATAAATGGGGGAAAAATAATAATAATTCAATTTTGATGAAAGGCAAGGACAGACCATTTTTTCTTGTATGCACTGATAATTTGTATACAATAACAGTAGAAAAATCTAGTCAATAGCGCTTTAATAACATCTTTTGTGTCTCCTCATCCTCATTCACCGCTTCCCTCAATCAACCTACCTCCCACCTCCTCGACTAGAAGACTCTCACCGTGACGCCGGTCATAACTGCAAAGACTCTACCTCTTGTGCTGAAAGCTGCCACCTCCACCATGCCTGCTTCCATGGCAACACAACGCCCCACAGTCGCCATGGTCACTGCCATCAGCAACCCCCCGAGATCCGGCGCCAATTCCGACTCCCAGAGCACACCAATCAACCTTCAGGTGGCCAGCAAGCTACCCAATCAGGACACAGATGCCGGCACACGGATTGTGTCCAAGAATGTTATTGTCGTGAGTGTAAATCGCTGCTAAAGATTCTCCCTCTTCACTTAGTGTTTCAATGTAGCTTAAATATAACAATGTTAAATCGAAATAGAAATGCCAGTCTGTGTTTTTGCATAGCTTGCTGTAGACTAGTCATAGTTAGACCCACTTTGCTTTGATGTGTTTAGAACAGGATGTTTATATCTCCAGTTAGTATGAAGATTTGAAATGACTTCCTTTCTGACAATGATGTGCTTGGCTGGGGTGTATGGTGACATACTTCTGTGATGTAACCAGAGAGAGGATCATTTCCTCAAAATGTTGTGAATTTCTCCATTTCACCTGCTGAGAGCCCAATAAACGGCTGGTTTTGTCACAGGTGCAGGCCACCACCACCTCTGCCCAGCCTATCAAAGTTCCCCAGTTTGTCCCTCCTCCTAGATTGACGCCTCGACCCACCTTTCAGCCACAGGTGCGTCTCTGTTAGACCTGCCCCCTCCCCTTATGTATGTGCAGTTCCACACTGACACCACCAGAGGGACACACAACCTAGTTTCCAAGGCCTCATGTCTGTAAAGCCTTTGTTTACAGAGACATTTTGATTCAAGATATTTCTTCTTATAACTTCTCATCTTGAAAGAATTGTTAACATGGGAACTAAAACTGCTCAAGCACAGTCACCCAAACTTCAAGGCATCACTGTTCCACATCTAGAGACCCAAATTCAGCTTTTTTCCTCATAATAAAACTGACGCTTAACTTCTCCTTCCCAGAATTGGCTGTTGCTGTGATACTGTCTGCTCACATTTTCTTTCTCTTTGCTTTAGGGTGCTTACACACTAGATTTTACGCTCTGTTAGAAATGCTACAAGTCTGTTGAAATCAGTGGGGATATTGTGTTGTTAAAAAAAGACAAAAAACAAAGGTTTGCGAGAGTGATGCTCAAGTCATACGACCTAGAACTTTTGCTTTGCACTCTGACCTAGACGTCTGTTGACCAATTAAAATTCAGTACACTGTAGCACTGCTCTATTTGCCTGCTTATATCTATACTTTCTACTGTCAAATGCTCCATCACAGCTTTATCTGGTGTGTAAGCTCCCTTAAGCACCGTGTCTATACTAGAAGTGACCCATAAGTGCCATCACTCAACGACTTGAGGTGCATGACCCCTTCAACAATGTTCGTTGCTTATGTCTGGTGTAGACACAGTGTTTCAGAGTAAGACAGCGTGTTGCTGTTTGTTCCTTTTGTAACAATGCTGTTGCTTCAGTTGCAGCTTTTATTTCTGCTTTTGTTCCTTGATATTGCTTTGGCTGACCCTGTCATTAACCCCCACACCCCTTAAAGACTGACAGTATATCACCTTTTACCTCAAAAAGCTATGTAATGCTAAAGCGAGCTCAAATGAATCCATTTGAACCCAACATTTACTTATCCTTATATCATTCCAAACTAGTTTGACTTAGGGTGTGTTCACACTTGTCTTGTTTGCTTTGATTAAATTGAACTCTGGTGTGATTGGTTAATTTGAATAAGTGTGAATGCTGTCATCCAAACTCTGGTAAGCACTAAACAAGCGGACCAAAACCACTAAATGAACTCTGCTGCAGTTCGAATGAAATATTAAAAAGCAACATGGAAAAAATACTTTTAAACAAACCTATGCAAGGCTATGCATCATGATTTGATGATGAATAAGTGGTTTTCCAAAACAAAATGAGCATAGAGCAAAAGTGGGGTGACGAGTTGGTAAAGTTGCTTTTATAGGCTTCACAGGTCGTAAAAATAAAATCTTATGTACACACAATGAGTGCACTTAGTCAAGCAGATGGTATTAGGTGTATTTGACTTAAAGCGGTGCTGAGCAGACCGATTAGAGCAGGGCTCATCAAACTTGATTCTGGAGGGCCGGTGAACTGCAGAGTTTAGCTCCAACTTGCCTCAACACCTGCCTGGAATTTTCAAGCTTAGTAAGACCTTGATTAGCTGCTTCAGGTGTGTTTGATTTGGGTTGGAGCTAAACTCTGCAGGACACTGGCCCTCCAGGACCAAACTTTGTGACCCCTGGATTAGAGGATGGGTACTTTGATGTCATACACCGATGTGTATGTGCGCCACTTTAAGTCGAACACACATATTGTTTGGGGTGTTCTGTAAGTTCTGTCACAAAATATGTCATTCAACCTCGGGATCTTTAGGTTCTCTGTCAAAAATGACAGTGTGAACGTTAAGCGAACCAGGACCAAATGTACTGTTTTCTATTTTTGGTCCGGACCAAATGAACCAACTACAGGTGTGAACCCACCCTTTTTTTCTTATGAGTGCAACTCTGACCCTCAGTAAACTGTCCTGCCCCAACCCCAATCAAATACCAGAACAACTAATTAAGGTTAATTAGGAATACTAGAAAGTTATAGGCAAGTGAGTTTGATCAGGGTTGGAGCTAAAGTGGTGGACATTGTAGGCTAAAGTTACCCACTCCTACTCCTGGTTTGTTCTGGTGTTCTGCACACTTTGAAACTAGTCACCTAGGGGTGAACCAGAGCTCAGTGTTAGCATTACTTATGGCTGAGGTTGTCTCTTAACACAAAACAGCATGGATGTTAGGGGCATGGCACCAGAGTGGCTTTCTTAATCAATTGGTTTGGCAAGCCTCTGTCTGCTCTCTCACCCCAACCCCGTTCCACCATTGCACAGGTTCGACCAAAACCCCCCATGCCCATCAATGTGCCCATCGCACCAGCTCCTCCTCCCATGGTGGCGGCTCCTCTAATCCAGCGGCCCCTGGTGCTCACCACTAAGCTGACGTCATCTTTGCCTGCCTCTGCTGGGCCCATTCACCAGGTGCACATCGTGAACGGGCAGCAGTGTGCCACCATTGACAAGACTGCAGTCACGAGTGGCACCACGCAAGTCACAGGCATTGTCATCAGTCCTGCCCAGACACTTCAGATCAGCAACCTTAACTCAGACTTGAAGGTCTTGAAAGTAAGTGCACCCGTTTATGTAAGATTGATTGTTTGCTCCAGACATGCAACATTTTTCAGATAAGTCTCTTTTTACAGGATAGGTTTTAGCTTTTGTTCTTGCTCTAAGAATCAAACAACTTGACTGGGTTGCTCATCTTGTTTCTTGTTCTCTGCATCAGACTGTGAAACCACAGGGAGGACCAGAACAGGTGGTCACAAGTACACCACCCTCATCCTCTCCTCCTCTTCCTCCTCCAACTAAGGTCAAACGAGAGGAGAGCCCACAGGTACTGGTACCTTAACAAAACCATCATGTCTGACAAATTTTGCCCGAAGCCTAAATAATAAACGAATACATTTTCTTCCTTCTAGAAACTTGCCTTTATGGTGTCTCTTGGGTTGGTCACACATGACCATCTTGAAGGTAAGTCCCACTGGTGTCAGTTCTGCATTCCATTAAATTAAAGGACAGGACAGGAAGGACAGGACATTCTTTAACCAGATGTGCATGGAATGCCGTTTCTCTCCAGAGATTCAGAGTAGAAGACAAGAACGTAAGAGGAGAACAACAGCCAACCCAGTGTACAGTGGAGCAGTGTTTGAACCTGAGGTACAAACAAATGTTGGTGGTTCCGTCCTCCATCTGGGCTGATTTTGAGAGCTAAGATTATACTTCCAACTTGGCTCTAACATTCTGATTTCTCTCATATCTCAGAGGAAAAAGAGTGCTGTCACTTACTTGAACACTCCACTGCATCAAGGCACCAGGAAGAGAGGTCTGTACCTGCCTGTCTTAGTTGCTTAAGTTGATGTATTGTAGCCTTGCTGCTTCTATGTACCACCTAACAGACACCTAATAGACACCTCTCTGCTTTCTCTTGCAATTCTGCTTTGTGTCTTTGTTTGATCTCTCTGCAGACCTACAGCATTTCAGTAGACCTAAAAAAGTGGCCTATAAAAGTGGTAGTTGAGAAACCTCTTCCCTAATTTGTATAGTTTTCAAAGATGGAGAATTTGGCTTGTTTTGGACTTGTTAACATTTAACTTAAGACTCCAAAATGTCAGTAGGCTTACAGGGAGAAATGTTGTCTCGGTGTTGCTTCACTTCAGATTTGAGTCTCTTGTGTGCTCTTTGCACTTTTTTCCTTTTAGAATATCTTGTTATTTTCTTGTGATTTCCAGAGCTGTGCTTCAACATAATGGATTTAGCTCTATTTGACCTTGAAAATCTTGACTTGGTCTTGAAGCCAAAGACTTGAGGATTTACTTGAACTTGGCCTTAAAAGACTTTATATGAATTTCACCTCAAAGACTGGAGTGTTGACTTGAACTTGGGTTTAAAAGCATTGATATGAACTCTACCTCAAAGATTTGAGGGTTGACTTGGGATTAATCCTTGAAAAACCTGACTTGGACCCCACCTTAAAGATTTGAGCATTGATTTAGGCTTGGTGGTGAAGGTTCTGGACTTGGACTTTACTTATAGACTTGAGCGTTGTCGTGAGTTGGTTGTGTTAGGATTTTAAGTAAGATTTTTTTTTTTCTGTTGGATCTCTGTTTTGTTACCTTTAGATGTTATGTTTATATTGTTTAGCTTATTTTATAGTGCATGATGCATTGCTTGTTCCTGTAGTAAGCCACCTGCAGAAAAATGTGCTGAGAAATGTATTGAGATTAGATTTCAGCTTATACTTTTCTCTCGTTCGTTCTTTCTTTCGGTCATTGCTTTTCAAATTCCCTGCATGCTGCTGTGGTCGTCTGTTGCACTAACTGCTTTTTGTGACCCTCCCTTCCATTTCTCCTTCGCTCTCTCCCTACTTTCCTTTGTTTCCATGCTAGCCAATGAGGATCCCCTCTCTAAGGTATGTTGCAACCAGAAAATGCCATTATTTTATTTCATCTTTGTGTTTTTTTTTTCTTTCTTTTCCCCTTTTCCTCCTCCTCCTCCATTTTTCTGTTCCTTTTGGTTTTGTTTTGTTTTTGTTTTTTTGGTTTGTTTTTCTTTTCTTGTCTGTCTCATTTCACTCAGGTCGCCCTCCCAAATACAGCACCACCACCAGCAGCACACCGGTGCCGGAGCTGGGCTGCAACCCCCTGCTCTCCCCCACCAGCAGCCTTCCCGCCTCCCCAGCCCCTGAGCGGCCTGACACGGGGGGCTTTCCCCTCTCTGTCCACCCTCATTCTGTCCCCCAGCCCAGCCCCAGCTCCGGGGATGTAAGTAGCCACCTGCCAAGTCTGGGCGACCATCTTGTTGAAAGCCCCCACTATTATTATTGTTCTAGTAGAGTTCTCTACATCACAGGCTGCTCCTACCCCCCCAAAACCCTTCACTGCATTCATCCTGTACACCTCAAAAATGTACAGGGGCAAGGTAACTCCTGTTAGAGTCCAGCATCAACCCTGGAAAGAGAAAGACTGACCTACCAGCACTGTCATTCATGTGTTTATTTGTTGTATTTGTTGAAATGGAGCCAGCAGTCTTACAAAGTGAACAGTCTTTCTCTACTTCCCATACAAATATCAGGCCTGAAGTAATTATACTATAGTAGTTTTAAAATCCTTACACCCCTTCTTGAAATTTAAGCCAAAATACCCATTGCTTATAATGACATGATACATTTTCAATAATGATTACTCTTATTAATTATTCATTTCCAGCAATCCCTGTTATAGTAATAATAATAAAACTTCTAGCTAAATATCCAGTGCCCTGACTGAGTGAACAGTCCAGCCACCAGTGAGCCACTAGACAAATATCTCCAATCAGCAGTCAGTTCCTCTCCTCCCCGCCTTTCCCGCTGTCATTTGATTGGTCCAGGAAAAGAAGGGGGCGGTGGTACTGACACCTGCCGTTCTTCCCGACAGGGAGACATCCATGAGGATTTCTGCACTGTGTGCAGACGCAGTGGACAGTTGCTCATGTGTGACACATGTTCGCGCGTCTACCACCTCGACTGCTTGGACCCACCCCTCAAAAACATTCCCAAAGGCATGTGGATCTGTCCTAAATGTCAAGACCAGGTAAATAATAGCAGCACAACGAGCCCTTGGCCACTCCTCTCCCAGGCCAGTCAGTGATGTCTCCTTTAAACTGGAATTCAGTCCTTTTAAAGCACACACACTTTTATATCATTAGAAATGGGAGACGAACTGAGAGAACAAACTCCCCTTTCCCTGCCAAAAATGAAGTGTACATTTTTCTCCCCTTAAACAAAATGAGTTTCTTCAGGCATTAAGGCTGCTTCGTCCTTTGTAAGCTCTCACATGGTTCGGTATTGATTGTGCCTTTTTTTCCACCCATCATGTAAGTGTAAGACAGCATCAAGCACTCCCATTGAAGTTCTGTTGTTCATCACTGTTGCCATATGCAATTGATCTGAGTTTTTTTTTTTTTTTATGGCTTTCCAGAGGTCAAGTGGGCACAGCACTGTTCTGTTATTGAGAGAATTTCTTTTACAGATTCTGAAGAAAGAAGAGGCCATTCCATGGCCAGGGACCCTAGCAATTGTCCATTCCTACATTGCTTACAAAGAAGGTAGAGATATTTTGACTTCCAGATGCAGAACCCTGATTTTTACATTTTAAGTGTAAAAAAACTTTGGAACAGAATGCATATCTATTTTATAGCACATTCCATTTATAATTGCTTTGTTCCTGTCCAACAGCAAAAGAAGAAGAGAAGCAGAAGTTAATGAAATGGAGTGCCGAACTAAAACTGGAACGAGAACAACTAGAACAGAGAGTGAAACAGCTCAGCAACTCCATAACAGTGTGTTATTTATTCTTCTCTTTAACTGGAGCTTTTCTCAGTACAAGATTAATTGTACAATTGTTCTATATGAAGGGATGTCTGCCTTAGAAAAAAAAAAAAAGGTTTTAAGATGAACATTTAGCTTTTCTCATTTTAATCCATGCAGATATTCAGTACATCTTGTTACATGGTATACTGTAGTTCTTCTTAGATCTGTGTTTGTTATATAATGCTGTATTCCTTTTTTCCAACAGAAATGTATGGAGAATAAGAACAGCATACTGGCCCGTCAAAAGGAGATGCAGGCCTCTCTAGACAAGGTAAAACACCTGGTCCGCCTCATCCAGAGCTTTAACTTGACTCAGCCCATGGAGACGGACATCCTACAGGATTCCAAACAGGACTGCACAGAGTCAGTGAGCATCAAAGACTCAAAGGATGCTACACAAGTGTGTGTGCAGGAGAGTCCCACCGAGCCTAGCGTGCAAGTACCAGCCACCGTAGCAGTTCCCGAAGTGAAGGCAGAGCCAGAGGTGGGTGAAATGGCAGAGCCAGCAGCCACAGTCACACCTGATGCTGCGTCAGGTGAATCGGGAGTTAGTCCCCCGGAAGTGCCCAAAACCACAGTTGGCGAGGAGATAATGGATACAGCAAAAACGCCAGAGCCTGTGGCATCGCCTCAGGCCAGGGACGTAAAAACTAATGGAGGAACGGACTGTGTTTGTACCAGCTTGAACCCGGAAGAAGAGGAGGGTGCTGTCGATGCCGCAGAATCTGTAGGCTCTGAGAACATCCCCCCCAGTGACAGCAGTTGTGTAGAGGACACTGGGAAGATGGAAGTGGAGCTGCAGGAAGATGGAAGTCATGGCGTGAACACCAACAACGGCAAAACCTCAGAACCTTCTCAGCAGGCTTTGCCAGCCCCTCTAAGCAGTGTGGACAACCCCAAATAGTTCTCAGCCTCACACTAAACACATTTACATCACCAAAACATTTCAACAGATTTCCTATTGCACCTTGGACTGGTGCACAAAGTTGCCAATCTATACGTATATATATTATACATATATATTATCTATATCCAAATAAATGTTGTCTTTTTTTTTTTTCTTTTACTTTTTTTTAAAATGGTAAAACTGTGTCAACAGTACTTCTACATCCAAGGCAGACTAGTCTTGGTTCTTGTAGACCAATAGAGCCCGAACTTGTGGGTGAAAAGGGTGACTTACGAAAGAGTGTCATGCCAATTATTAGATTATTAAAAAAAATAAAAATAGTAGTTTCAAAATATTAATAATTATTATAATAATAATGATGGTGATAAAGATGATGGATGATTTATCAGATCAGACCAGTGTGTGCCTCCAACATGGGGTTTGTTTTTCATAGGTTGTCTTAGTTGTCTTTTCCTCGGGAGGAGAAAGGCAGGGCTGACGTGTCCAAAGACTGCATGACTATGCCCACACCCTGTGCACCTCCGGCCAGGCCTGAGTGGACCGGCAATACCAAAAGCTTCTCTTTCCAAACAGGACAAAAAACAAATAAATCAATGCATCAGTATTCGCCAGTGACAAGGCAGAGGTTTAGAATCCTGTTGTTGGTGTGGTTTAGACTAAATCAGGACTGCCTATAGCAACCCCTCTAATTATTTTCTTCACTATACATTTTGTCCGCATTTTCCAGCTAGCTGTAGAAGTGTCCCATCTCCAAGTCATCTCAGGCTAATCAGTGGTACAGCGCATGGCATAGCCTCTCAAGATCTTTGACAAAGGGCTGGAAGAGGAAGCTACACCAGAAGTCACATCTCGGTAACTGCAACAAATCATGCGTGGTAGATTAGTCTGAAAAGCGGTGTTGGTTCTGTGTATTGAATGAGTCTTGTTCTAGAGTCAGTATGTGTGCGTATTCTATGCTGTTTGTGGATTTTATTAATTTACTTTAAGAAAATATATTCAGGTCTTCCTAGTCTTCATTGAAAAATAAGTGCTTTTCTGTTTCATGAAACAGTCGTTTGTTATCAATGGTGTTTAAAAATGGCATGAATTATGCAAGCAGCTTTCTCAATTTCAGAGATGCACATTGCATAATGAGTGTCTGTTTTATTTGAATTCCAAACTGCCAAATGCTTTAGGTTTTTTTTATTTTATTTATTATTATTTTTAGAAAATAATGGTAATATCCTCTTACTGTGTGTTTAGTCTAAAATATAATGGACTTGTCCTATTCCCATTTTTCCAAAACCTTTTTTTTTTTTTTTTTTTTTCTTGAAAAACAATAATGACTAAGTCACAATTTGCTGTCTTAAACTTGAGGGTTTGATGTATGAGCCAAATTCAGTAATAAGGAAACGACAGAAAACCCTTAATTAAAGCACAAGCTTTATTGCAAACGCACTAAGAACCTCTTAAGAGACTTTCTGAGCAAAATTTTCAAAAAGCGCTTAAATCGTATCTGTTGGTTTTTACGCTTTCCAACATCCTGTAAAATCAAAGTGGGAAGCACTGTTCATGACAGTCTTCTGCTGGTTTTTGTTGGCTTTTCGTTGTGTTGCATAGTATCTTATACTGTCCCAGGTAACGTCTTAAGTCTTAAAAGTAATGCACGGCTGGCACCTTTTGTTACGTTAACGTCAGGCCATTCCAAAAAGCATATTCCTTTTAGCTTTGTGAAGATCCTAGCCACTCAGGCTAGGATTGAACGCATATCAAATTCCACGTATCCGTTTAAGGCATCTTAGTAAGTGCTTATTTTGACTATATGTATACAGTAGTGCACATTTATTTAAGCATAGGTCATTCTGGCTGTTTAAACATGAGAGTGAACTTACCACAATATGGATTCTGTTTTTGGGAGGATGTTTACTATTTTGTTTTAAATGATGGATTTATCTTGATTAGTCAGGATTTCATGGCTTTAAAACCCAGTTTGTGATTCTTAGTGGATGGGGTCTTGGTTATATCAACAATGTGCTGCAATTTCTCACAATCTACTGTGAAAATCCACATACTTATCCTTAATACATTCCCATAATGCCCTGTTACCCTTTGAGTCAAGACTGGGTAATAACGGATAAACATTCATATCATGGCATCCATTATTGTGGCATAACATACCGACATGAATATTTAAGGCCTTCCAGAAGTCACCATTGTCAGTCTAGAGAATATTTAAAGAAAACTACTTTTATTCCTTCCTGTACAGGTGCCCAGAGTGCCTTCAACCTTTTACATACTGAATTTAATCTCATAAACTGGTCACATTTCCCTCTCTCTGTAAAACGTTGCTCAGTTAATCTTGATTAGAAGCACATTTGTTGTAATTTCATTTGGTTAAAGTGAATGGTTGTAGTGATGTGCTTGTGATGGTGTCCTGTCTGTCTTTACTTAATCTAGTTATCTGCTGTGAAGTTAAAGAGCCCCTCTAGAGTACGTAGGCTATATTTTAAGGAGTTAAGGAGTTGCCTTGAGCTTTTTAATACCCTGAACTACAGTATATCGAAGTGACTGAACAAAATTGGTCTGGAAAAAAAAGAGTTCCTTATAATGTGTTTTAAATGAATTCATTGGTTTATCAGAGCACTCTGTGCTACCAAAATATTAAGTGTGTGAAACTTGCAAAAAAAAAAAGAAAAGTGTTTTTTGAATTGACATTCGTTGGAAAAAAAAAAGTTTAGGAAGTCATGGTTTCCTGTCTTTATGCACTTTTTATAGGAATGTCCTAAGTATTACTAATCCCCCGCCCCCTCCCACAAAATACTTAAGTGTCTGCTCATTTTAAGTTCTTTTGTAGTGTGTGATTCAGGAGATTTTTTTTTTCTTGTGTATCACAAAACAGGACTGTTCAGGCCAGTGACTACTACTTAATGTCATACATAACACTCTGCTCTTAAAATGACTTGCACCCTTTCTTATTCGCATCATGTTCTTCATCTCTCCTTCAGTCACTGAGTTAGAGTACTGGACTTGTACCTGAATCAGGTATTTAGATTTCAGCCTTGACTATTAGCAAGGCTGAGTGGATCAAAGAAAACCTGCAATCTGACTGGATAGACTCAAACCCCCAGAACACCAACCTGTCCAATCAGTTCAACAAAAAAGCATGCCTTCTTATGCAAATTTTTTATAAGTTTTGTCAAACTTTTTTAATATGCATTTAGTTTTGAGTTTATTTTGTAAAGATTTTTATGTGAACTTTGTGTCACTTTCCTTTTTACATGTCTGGCGAAGATGATGCCAAAATGAAACAGTATACATATGTACATCTCTTAAATACACTTGCATTTTATTTGTTGTTGTTGTTTAAATTATGAACAATATACACTTTCACAATGGCATCTGTAGAAAATAGTTAATTCATGTACAGTTACAGATGAGAATTATTTGCTGGCCACAATTCTGGGCTCTGGAACGTGGAAATGTGGCGTTTTGGCTGTGTATGAATCTCATGGATCGTTACTTTCATTCAAGTCTGCCTTTGCTAGCACACCATGCTGAATGTTATTGTTATCTTGGGGCGCGGGGTGGGGGGGTACCAGTGGTTGTGAGAAGATATTTATGGTCTTACATGGCTTATCTTGAAGAGTGCATGTAATCTGTTGTGGGTGGGGCCTTTAGAAGTAAGGGGAGGGAACTTCTGAAAGCCACGCATTCAAGTTCTTAAGTCAGTATACCCAAAGAGACTGCAAACATTTTGCCGTTAGGAAGCCTTTTTATATGCATTCGAGATACATATCATTGAAAGTGATTTTGTTTTTTGTTTTTTTCCGTCACGATTGATTTCCGCTCTAGGTTACGGCTTCAATGTGTGGGAAACACTTTCTAAGTTGTCTGTATGGCTTTGCAATTTTGGTTTTAATACTTTTTAAAAGGCAAAAGGTTGCAGTGTACATTTATGCATAAAATCGAAACATTTTCACACCCATTCCAGCTGTTCACCTTGATCTTAATGGTGTGTAGATCATCCATATTCTTTATGGTGCGTTATAATTCCACAGTGACAATGAAGTCATTGTAATTTTAATGTAGTTTCTGTTCACTTTTCATACTATTTACTCAGTCATGATTGTGGCCTTCTCGTACTGTTGATGCATTTCATTTCTGTAGTCGTGACTTTCCTGGTGTTGTGCACGAGTGTGTTTGTTTGAGCAGGTGTGTGTGAGAGCGTTACCTCATCTACAGTCAACTGTCCAATTGGAATACATTTTTGTTTACGCGTGCAAAAAAGAAAAAATAACAAAAAAAAAAAAAAATCTTCCACTTGATGAAACACAAAACAGGATACATTGTAGCGACATGAGTTATTTAAAAAAAGAAAAAAAAAGAAAAAGTTCACCTGGTGTGCTGAACTGTGTAAATGGTTTATTACACAATATGAATATTTGTAAAATTGTTTGTATTTTTTCATAATGATTTTAAAAAGGAGTGTGTTTATTTTTTGACTTTTTTCTGTTACAGAGCTCTCTCTCTCTCTCTCTCTCTCTCTCTCTCTTCGGTCTTTTTTCTCCTCGTTTGTTCGCCTGACATTGTGAGTGCGTCAGTTGGTTCTTACCTCTCCTGTATTGAGCCTGTGATGAGTCCTTTGTATGCAGTGTTTTGAAAATACTGTAGGGAACATGGGACGAAATTGATATTAGGAGCATTTGATCAATTTGTATTTATTTATTTTATCATTTTGTTAATAAATTGACAAAGAATATTTGCCTCCCATTTGTCTTGAATTTAACTTGGCTTTATAAAATGACCAAATGAAAATGTTAAGTGTCAAACCAAAAGAGAGATTTGAAGTGTTGGGGTGGATGCTAAGCACAAGTGCAGGTCAATTATGTGCTTTGCTTTCAGGGGCTTCCAAAGCCGAAGGCTGTGTTTAAGGACTACAACTATTGTAATTGCTGTACAGCTTGCTATTTTTCTCTTAAATACAGCAACTGTTAACTAAAGATATAATTTTACTTATAGAATTGAAAATGTGCTGTGGTACTAACCTGTAGGATATCCCTGAAACAAATGGCACATTTAAGACTATAAGATGTGGAAACTGAAAATTCTTCCACCTTCTCCCCTCCTCCTTGACACAAAAAAAAAAATCAATCAAAATGATATGAAATAAGTATTCTGCTGTCAAATACTCAATTTTGTTATGAACGGCGTTGCCATAGAAACGGAAATTTCAATGTGCGTAAATAGCTCCTAACAGCATACCCAAGTCTAATTATGGTATTTCTGATAAGATTCAGTCAATAGGAGCTTTTCAAACTGTATAACACTTATATATATAAAAAATCAAAAATACATTGTATGTCTAAGGCTAAAATGATCAGCAAAACAAAGTTTGAATGGAGTCTTTACATTAACTGGATGAAAAACTGAATGAATTGTAGAGAACTGCGACGTGAATGATTAAACTTTGATTATTGCAATTTTCATTATTTAAAAAAAAAGTGAAAATTTGGCACACAGCCGCTGCGTAACGTTCAGGAGGCGCGTTCCGAAAGCGAACGAACATGAAACGCTGCCTCATACAACTTCACTGACAATCTAACGTTAACTTTCCCTTTCCTGAAATTTCGTGCCCGGTCTGCACAAACGCCGCTTTCTTCCGTTTTCCATGTCATTTCCTGTAATAAAAAGATGGTGGTCATAGCAGAGAGAAGCAGCTGACTGTGGTACAAACATTTGGAGATGATAAACTTTGCATCGCCCGGGACTAGTGAAATCCCCCCGTGCCGTTGCGTCACCGCCGCGTTTCTCGGAGCGGCCGAAGGCGAGGCGCACCACGGCTGAAGAAGACCACCAAAGACCCCGCGACGCACTGCGTATATTCTATAGACGGTGAGTTACACTCACTAGCCAATGTGGCCAATGAAAATGGCTTCCGAAAGCGTTAGGCAAATTGCCAGTTGCCTTGCAGAAGCTAAACGGAGGCAGAGCGCGCAGAAGCACTGCGTACCGTCATTGTCATCGCCCGCGCTTGAGCTTATGTGCAACTTTTACCTCACAATGTGTAGAAGAACACAACTTTGCAGCAGTTTTGTCTTTCAACGGAGTATTGTCGCCCTATTTGTTTTCCTGCACTCGTCTCTCTCACAGCTCGGGTAGTTTGTGAGTGACGGACGGCTTGACCAATCAGAGCGCTGCTATCAGACTGAAATATTTTGGAAGTAAATTCTGGATCGGAAACGTCAGCAGAAACCAGAGTCAGGGTTTCTTGTGGTCACTTTCTGTGTTTGCGGAGAGTGCTGTGCGGTTGTCGCGTTTTGTATGTTTTTATGATTGCAGCTCAAAGTTTGCAGCCATATAAATACCTATAAACCTATAAAAGAATGTAAAATTGAAAGTGTTATGACAATGTAAAGCCAGCATGACGTCACTGTGCCACACTAGATAGATAACACGTAACAGGCATACATTTTTTCCCATAATATAAGGATTTTGGGTTACAAACTATATAGGGTTTAAAGTTTGAGATCACTAGTACATAATGTTTTTATATACATTACAAAATGTTAGTATAACAATGTGTAAAAAGTTTAACTTCTAAATGTCTTACTATTTTGTATGTCATAAAAATGGACTCTTGGTCTGCAGTGTTAAAAAGGAGTTCCTATGGTTAATGTCAGAAATAGCAAACTGCAAAATTTTAAATATTTCTTCATTCTTCATAATGTTTTTCTTTTTCTTTGCGTCTTTCAAAATGTAAAAACAACATATTTTTCAACCCTTAAATAAAATTATATTTTATTTTTATTTAGTGTATATTTTAGGTGCTATGATTGTTCCCTGTTTCTTCTATGTTTTTCATTTTGGTAACTCTTTTTTTTTTTAAGAACCAGTTCATATTAACTAAATTTAAATAAATAATTATTTTTTAATTAAATATTACTACTATAGCATAGTGGCTCTTAATTAGTAGATTAGGTTTATTTGTCATTGAATTTATTGAGGCAAAAGTCATAGTCGATAGTTAGTTAGTTATAATTAATATAAAGTTATTATAGTTAGTAATAGTTTGTTATAGTAAGAATTGGACCTTAAAATAAAGTGTGATGTTCATTTTAATTATTTTAGCTGTTTTGAATCATAACATCTCTTAAATTTCCTGTTTTAACAGTATTTATCTCCCCCTATTTTATATTAGTTTTAATATGTTGAAGTAAAAGGAGGCACACAGGGGTCTCTCCTTCCTGCCAAGATGGCAGATGTTCCAGAGCATTCCTCCATGGAAGTTGAGGCCGAATGCAGCACCAGGTCAGCTTTACAAAGTGTTTACAATAGCAAACATTTGAAGACCCTATGCATGAAAAACAGTAGTAATAAGCAGTTTTTCTACCTATTTACTAGTGCCTCAAATGAGAAGTCAACTGAAGAGCCAAACAAAAAACTAAAAGTTGACCATGAGCATTCGACCAGTTTTTGGTGTAAGTATAATTTACTTTCACTTTAAATAAAATTGTTGTTTATATCAGTGGAAATTACGTTTTTACTCATTGCTTATTTAATATTACATGTACAGTCTGTGAAGAGTGCAAGAAGTATTTCTTGGAGGAGTGCCCTACCCATGGGCCCCCTGTTTTTGTGCCAGACACCCCTGTGGCATCAGGGGTGCCCAATCGGGCAGCTCTCACTGTACCCTCAGGCATTGAGATCCACCGAGATGGTGATAAGGTGGACGTCTGCTGCATGGATGAAAATATACCAAAGGGGGCGCTGTTTGGTCCTTATCAAGGCCAAATAATGGCCTCAGATAAACCCTCAGGGCCATACTCTTGGATGGTAGGTTATGCTATAGGCGTAAACACCATTTAGGATAGTTGTATGTATTTTTAATGCAGGTACAAACTATATTTTAACTTCAAGTATTTATTACAGATTGTTGATAAGGACAACAAATATAAATTCATTGATGGGAGTAATGAAACTACATCTAACTGGATGAGGTAACACCATGTTATTGAGATGACATCTACTTTAATTATTATTTTCTTTTTCTTTGTGCTATTGTAATGTACAGAAAATGTTGTTTAAGACACTATGTTATATTGATAGAATTGTTTACAATGCAAATTTTATTTATTCCTCTCAGGTTTATTCTGATTTCTTCTGATGAGAGTAAAAAGAACTTGAGTGCGTTTCAACATGGGGAAGAAATCTACTTCCGAGTGTGTCAGAGACTGGCGGTGGGCGAGAAACTCTGTGTGTGGTACAGCAGAGAGTACATGAGGCGACAGCAGAGTGTGTCTCGAGACAGCATTGACCGCAATCTGGACACAGGTGAGACACCCCTTGCTGGTGCTTTGAACGGTTTTGAAACAGGTCAAAAGGAATCTCCAAAGACTTTTTAAGGGGCTGCTAATACCAACACTGCAGGGCTGAATCCAGATGAGGAGACTCTTGAACTGGAATAATAATATGTTCTTATCAAATCCTAACAGGAATTTTTTAAATTTGCATCTGTTTGAACCAAAACAATTTTTTGAATGAATAATAAATGGTTTGTTTAGTATAAGATAAAATATAGAATATTTGGTTTACTGGATTCAATCTGTTGTTAAACACTAGACAAGACTGATGCTCACAACAAGGTCTGACCAAAATCTAAACAGTATGAACTATAATTAATATAGTTCAGCCAAAGTAATAGCATTACATACTCATCCCAAAATACAAAAAGGACAATCTTTAAAGATGATTAATGCAGTTCTGAGCTTCTAAGGGGGTCCAAAGGAATCATTTAAAAAAATACATGTGATAAACATAATTTTTGCGCTATATTTCAAGTCTTCTGAAAGCTTTCTATGAGCAACAGACCAAAATGTAACTTATTTCATATTGAACATTTTTGATCAACAAAAAAGTACCCAGAAGAGATCTTCCAGGCCTTCAGTGGTTTAACAGGTAAGTGAAATGGGATTTATATACTTTTTTTACTTGTCCTGCTTTAGCCATGATTATTATTAACCACAGTTTTTAAAAATGGGCGTAGTGTTACATACATTAACCATAACACTATTGTATTGCAGGAGTGAAATTAGAAGAACAAGAGGAGCCCAAAGGCCCGGTGTTGAGATCTGCAATGCACGGTAGAAGAACCCTAAGCAAGCATGGAAGTGATGAGGCAGAAAACCAGCCCCAGGCCAAGAAAAAGAAGATTGACCTCATTTTCAAAGATGTCCTGGAAGCATCCCTGGAGGCTAATCAAAGTCAGAACAACCCCCTGAACAGCACCTTGTCTTTTCAAAGAGCAAGAACAAATGTCTGCCAGGTTTTCAGCCAGCCCGAAGCAGAGTGTAAAGAGTCCGTCTTCGCCTCTGGATTGGCTTCCATGGAGAGTGGGTTTGATGCGAAATGCATTAAAATGGAAGAAACAGAAGAAGAGGCCACTCTGCCCGGTGAAGGGCCATCAACATCTTTCTGCCCAAACTGTGTGAGGTTAAAACGACGAATCCGTGAGCTGGAGGCAGAACTGCTCCGTCTCAGAGGACAGGGGCATGCTGAAATTAAGCCTTTACCATCATCTGAACCACTTCCTAGTGAGGACCTCAGAGGTAGGTTTGCACCTGGGATGGAACGCTACCAACGAAGAGAGCTTTCCTGCAGTAGATATTGATGATTTATTTTTAAACATATGGCTATATAGATAATTTTGCCTCATAGTCAATCAATTACTGTTGACATTCTCTTGTTGTTTTTGTTGTGATTGCCAAATTTGTTGAAATGTTTCAAATGGAAGTGCACTTAATTAAAAGTTTTAATAAAATAATTAAGGTGTTTTCTTTTTTTGGAGCCTGCTACTAAAGTTGGTTAGTTGAATTAAGAAGGTTTGAATTTCATCGTACTTAAAAATGATTTGTATTAGTGTATTAGTTGATGTAGAGCTTGAGATGTTATTAACTGTATTGAGAAGGTGTGCTTACAATAGGTATCAAAGGTCTGAAACCTTTATTCATGCCAAAACTTTACAGTAAATAACTGAGTTTAATCTTGCTTTGTGTTGGTTTTCAGTTTAATTTTGTGCTCTGTTTACTAATTTGTTGTAGACACCATGACGCCCATCCCAGCGGCACTTGAGGAGGATGACCAGGATGTTGATTCTGCTGATGAATCCATTTCTGCTGACCTCATGGTAGCTGCAGATGAGTCTTCAAAACTCTCGGTGGGCTCAGGTCGTCGGATTCGTCGCTTCAAACAGGAGTGGCTAAAGAAATTCTGGTTTCTCCGTTATTCACCCACACTTAATGAGATGTGGTGCCATGTGTGCAGACAATACACCGTCCAGTCCTCCCGCACCTCTGCTTTTATTATCGGCTCCAAGCAATTCAAAATCCACACCATTAAACTTCACAGCCAGAGCAATCTGCACAAGAAGTGTTTGCAGCTTTACAAACTTAGAATGCACCCAGAGAAGACAGAAGAGATGTGTCGTAATATGATGACTCTTTTCAACGCTGCCTACCATCTAGCTTTGGAAGGAAGGCCATTTTCTGATCTGAGACCCTTGGCGGAGCTCCTCAAGAAGTGCGACCTCAAAGTAGTTGATCAGTACATGAATGAAAATGACTGTCAGATTCTCATCCAACATATTGCCAGAGCATTCAAAGAGGATTTGGCAGAGAAGATTCGTCTTTCGCCCTTTCTAAGCATCATCATGGATGGACAGAACGATGAACTCTTGGCTGACACTGTTGCCGTTTATGTCCAGTTCACCACCACTGATGGACTTCCTGCCACAGAGTTCCTTTCCCTACAAAGGCTTTGTGGAGGCAATGTTGAAGGGTACATCCAGGCTGTGGATCGTGCCTTTGGTGTCCTTGGTCTAAGACTCCAGGACATGCTAGTTGTTGGCTTGGGAATAGATGGCTCCAACCTCTCCTCTAGTCTGAGGGCAAGAATTTATATAGCCATACGAAAGACAATCCCTTGGGTGTTGTGTCTACCTGTGATGATCCATCGTCCCCATTTAGAGGTTCTGGATGCCATCAGCGGGAAGGAATTGTCTTGCTTGGAGGATCTGGAGAACAACCTGAAGCAGCTGCTTAGCTTCTACCGGTATTCTCCACGTATGATGGCTGAGTTGAGGTCGACAGCACCAACTTTGTCCGAGGAAACTGAATTTCTTGGGGATATAAGGGCCGTCCATTGGATCATAGGGGAGCCCAATGTTCTCAATGCCCTAATCAAGGACTATCTGGAGGTAGTTGCTCACTTAAAGAGCATAAGCAGCCAAACTCAAAGAGGTGATGCTGCTGCCATTGCTCTGTCTCTCCTACAGTTCCTGTTGGATTATCAGTCGGTGAAGCTGATCTACTTTCTCTTGGACATCATTGCTGTCTTTTCTCGACTTGCTTTTATCTTTCAGGGGGACTATCTGTTGCCATCACAGGTGGATGCAAAAATTGAGGATGCTATTAATGAAATTGGTCAATTGGTGGACTCCCCAGGGGAGTACCTACAGGAGTTTGAAGACAACTTTCGGGAGAGTTTCAATGGCGTGGACCTCAAGAACTTACGGGTTGCCGAGTCCAAGTTTCAGTCCATTCGTGAGAAGATCTGTCAGCGAAGTCAAGGTATCCTGGCCCAACGTTTTGATCCTCGCAGTCGCACAGTGGTCCAGGCTTGTCAGATCCTTGACCTGGCCTCGTGGCCTCCTAACAGGGACAATCTTGGTGCATATGGAGAAGAAGAGATCCTTGTGATTTTTGACCACCTTGAGACTATTCCTTCATCTGGCCGTGAACTCTGTCAAGAAAGAATAGATGCCCGAGGAAGCCTTGTAGTTGAATGGAGGGATCTAAAAGCTGATTATTGTAGTGTGAACGGTTTTAAAGAAGTAGTCAGCCACATTTTCAGATACAAGCAACGTTTTCCTCTTCTCAATCACATCCTGCAGGTTGTCAGGGTCTTGCCAACATCATCTACATGCTGCGACAAGGGAAGATGCTCGCTGCAGAAAGTGCGCAGGAATAGCCGATCCAGACTGACTCTGGATCAGATCAACGATCTGCTCACCTTGGCCGTTAACGGACCACCTATCGGGAACTTCGATGGAAAGCGAGCATTGGACAGCTGGTTTGAGGAGAAATCCGGGAACAGCTATTCGCTCTCAGCAGAAGTGCTAAGCAGAATGTCCACCGCCGAACAAAAGTCAGTGTTGCACAATATGGATATGAATGCAGAGTATTATCCAGATATTTGAATGATCGGCACCAATTACTCAGCCAATATGATTCCAAAAAAGCCATCTCATTGGAAAAGGGCTGATCGGGACTATAATGTGATTGGCCAAGTACTTTGGCCCTGCTGCTAAAATGGCCTAGATCAGCGTCTTCTCTAAGAGTCGGTATGAATGCCTTTGCAGGTCGCAGGCACATGAAACACTTTAAAATGTTCATGTAAATGGTTGTGATGTGTTGATATGTGTTTTTGTCCAAAGAGATACTATTTTCAAGTTGTGAGGATTGTTGCCTTTAGGTGAATGTTCGACTGAGCACCATTTCATCAGGCATTGGTGAGTGAAGCCTCATAGTCTTTTTTAATCTCTGAAAATGTCACCTCCTTGCAAAAACATGATTCAACTCCATGTTCTGGAAAAAAAGTTTTATTATTATATCTGCAATATAATTTGAGCAATCATTCTGTATTTGTATGTAGACTTGTGTATGGAAATTATATAACAAAAAGTGCTTAATTTTTATAGCATGTTCTTAAGCTGGTTACCGCTGATTGGAATGGAAATAGCCACTATTTTGCCATGCAGTATATTCCTAACATATGTTTTTAGATACTCTTTAGTTAACCATTACTCTTAAGATTGTGTAAATCTTAGTTTGATAACATTTTGATGTGCCATAATACTTTATGCAACTGGGCACCTGTAATGTGCAGTTTACACCCAATCTGATTTTGAGATTTCAAATATATATATAGCCTAAATATGCAGGGTTTGAATGCCTTACCGATAGAAAAAAATTCTGGTTTCTTTAGCGTGTGCTGGTGCTTGATCCCTGGTACATGTTTATATGTACTGTTGCCGGCAGCCACGTCAACCCCCCCCCCCCCCATGAGCCAGTTCAAATTATATCATAGTTAAATTTTCATGTTTAAAGCGATATTATTCTGATGCCACATCAAAGCAACAAAGATGTTTACTTTTTAATGCTGCATAGAGGTGGTCTAAATAGTCAAATGTTTACTAATTTCAAACAATGAACAGATAACACTTCAGTAATAATACCCCAAAACTGCAACACTGTCTGTCTCAGCAATACTTTTTAAAGTACAAATGCTTGTGCATGACGTCACCACTTGTAGGCGACACTGTACGACAGTTTACCTTTGGGTGAAATTTTAGTATCTGAAAGCATAGCACTATTTAAATCAGTCATACAAGAACAAAGCTTTTATATTTTGATTTTGGTGTGCATTCATGTAATCTAGCAGTGCATGTGTTATGGTTAGCACTATATATTTTTCCATATATTTTCACTTGTTATTTTTTGCCTTGCCTTGCCACTAAATTCCATCAATTATACATGTGCAATATATATATTACACTTAAATTGTACATTCTTAACTACAATAAAGTCTAATACTTAATAATAATATTCCTTGAAGCAAAACTGTGGAGGTTTCCAACATGACTGAGCATGTTTTACAAGATGCTTATGGATTCACCCTTTTTTTATTTCTTTCTTAATCTTTAATCTTAAAATTTCCATATTTTTAACTCTTTTTAAAGAATGATTTCTCAAGATCAAAAAAGGAGTCGCCAGTAGAGATTTAATGGTAAATATAAGGCATTTATAATAGTAATATGTTCAATGTTGCAATTGAAACTTAACATGTTAATTTTATCCATACAATTGTTAAAGCATCATGATTATCAGTTTAGAAATATTGTAATCTGTTGTAAATTTATCAATTTTAAATGCAGTAATATTGAAGAGTATTGATATTTCTCACTATATACATCTGTGCAAAATCACAAAAGAGCAGTTAAATGCAGTTTTCTCTAAAGTTACCTTAACCTTTAACTTTTCACATTTACAGTTAAGGCTGGACTATCTTCCATGTGCTGCAACATTTCACATTAATCAAACTGAAATGGCTTGTCTTTATTTCAAAATAGATTTTGATTTTGCACGTATGAAAATTTAGCATGTGTTTAAAGCTTCAGAAAGCTTGTATTTTATAGAAAGAATTATTTCAATAAATTCTTTTTATTCTGTTTGAACAAATGTGCATTTTTAAAAGAGATATTTCAAAAACGGTGTTCTACGCAAAAAGATTATTCTCATTTAATTGGTCAAGCTAGTATATTTCTAAGTAGTTCGCTATTTTTGTTAGCATTTCATGTCTTAGCATACCCACATCTGAACTCATTTGAAGTAGCAATAGAATTGTGTTAAAGATTAATATGTGAGCTGCCAAAAATCTAAACATTACTTATATGTATGTATGTGAATGCTTTTGAATGTTTCCTCACAGTGAGGTATGTCATCGAGTGAATCTTCTCATATTGTGTTGGGAGTTATATGCCATAGCTGTGTCAATGAAAACATTTGCTCATCTTTAATGGTGAATTCCCATAAAATGAGCCAAAGTCAAGCCTTTTTTTTTTAGTTAAGGCTTTAATATGTATTTTCCTTTAATCAAATACTACGTGTACCAAATGTAAATGTTATGTCTAGATTCATAGTTTAGTATTTTCTTGATTTACTTGTCATGTAAACACAATGTGCATTGTCCATATCATGAATTATTCTGAAATGTTTTTCAATGTTGTTGTCTGGGAGACTCCAGGTCTAAGGCCTGAGGAACAAAGTTACTTCTGATTTCAGTTCATTTTCAAACAAAGTAAGTGAATCGTAGCTCTATATTTTCATTCAGTTTCTTCTTGAAGAAAAATATATCATTGGTTGGATTCATACACCCTTTCTTCCTGAAAACATAACACTGGAAACTCAAGAATATGAACTACATTTGAAATGTATACCTGGAGAATGTGTACATGTATTATAGAAACCCACTTAAAATGACAGCGTATGAAATCTATATTCAACAAATAATGGTTTAATAAAGTTTTTTTTTGTTATTTCCTTGTTATGGTGATTTTTTTTAAAACTGATTTGCTTGAAGGAATAGTTCACTCATGAAGACAATTTGCGGAAAATGTATTCACCCTCAGGTTATCAGAGATTAATTTGCTCTGCGACGAATGGGTGCCGTCAGAATGACAGCCCAAACAGCTGGTTAAAATGATTGTATTAATTTTTTTACTTGTTTGTATACTTCCCATCATTTCTTACTGTATAGTTGAGACTGTATTTGCATGTGCATGTGCATTAAAATAATATATATATATATTCATTTTTGGGTGAACTATTCCTTTAAACGTGTGACCATTTATAGAGAAGATGACTTTAGGTTTAAAAAATAGCCATATCTTGATTGTTGCATATTGCAATTTAGTGTAATTAACTTCACAGAATAACAACACATGATCTGTAAACTGAAACATAAACCATAGTGATTTTTTTGTAATGCTGCACTGAATGCCGCAGCCCAAACAGAGATCAAGTGCTCTTTGTTGCTTGTCTCACCACAGCTTCATTGTTCATCTGTGCCTATTTGCTCGTTTAAACACAGTCCCATTCCGGCACTGTGGAAAAAGCCAATCATCACGCCTTTTCCTTGATATCAGCATTCTGACGTGATGGATGATTTTCTGCTCCCTTTGGTAACATAGCAGAAAAGCCAACAACATGGTAATTGTGTGGTACTGCCACACAAACAACGCCACCTCACTGTGTTTTAAATACCAACAAATGCATTTGCTTAACCCTGATTGTTCTGCTATCGTTGTGTACAGATTCACAGTTGTAGTTTGTGCCTTTTCAGATTCGGTCTGAAATAAGGGCGGCATTGAGATGACATTTGAATTGAGTGCTTCCATGACTGCAGAAAGCCTCTGGGAAATGTGACACAGGCCTTATTGTCAACCCCAGCTGCAGAGTTGGGAAACATTGCAGAAAGGATTGGGGTTTAATTCTCGTGGTCAGTCGTAATGCTGTATGGATAGAGAGACAATTAGATTGAACTAAAGTTCTGTGAACAGAGTCAAGATCTTTTGTTTTGAGATTATGTATAAGGTCTTTGTGAAGGCAAATTCTGAATGTGCTATGTTTTAGGTTAAAATAACCCTATTCTGGCTGTACAAGATAATCGTTTAGTGAAATGCAATTGTTTTTGAGATGCATGAGTAGAAAGCTTTTTTTTTAGCAGGAAAACTACATTCTAACTGCATTTTAAACTGAATTTGTTTCTTATTTTGCAACTTATAGTGTCTTATAGTGTTACTTACTGAACACTACAGACAATATCCACTTTTAACTTGTATTAAAATGTACGAGGTGTCATTTGCTTCTAGTTTTTTTGCTTGTACAAAAAGAGCCCGTTATTCTGCTGTTTAGAGTTTTACTGTTTACTGCACATCTTATAGTTATTCACCTGCAGTGGCTAATGAATACTAAGTCGTGCATATGCAAGAGTTGCAATTAATAATAAAGAGTGTTAAACATAATGTCTCGTTTTTTTTGGATCCGTTTAATCTGTCTTGGCATCTAGGAGAAACTCCATCAATGACATCATTCATGTAGGGCAAGGGTGAGGTTGGGCGAGAGCTCGAGCAGGGAAGAGGTGGCACGAGGAATGCTTTTGGACTGTTGAAACACACAAGCTTGGACTAAGCCAGAATATTTCGAGCAGGGTAAATGATATTTAATATTATTCTGATGCTGTTATTTTACAACTGCTGTCATATATAAGTATATTTCTTAAACCGCAGTTGCGGTTAGTTTTATTTCATGTATTACATTAAAGTTGATTGTTATATATTCAGTATAAACAACATTTATACTTTTTTATATATGTATATGAAGAGTCTATTTGTATGAAGAGAGTATATAATAAATACATTATTGGCATAATAATGTTTTTATTATGCTACACTGTTTTTATTGTGTTAGTTAGCTGTATCTTTTAGTTATTTTTTATTTCATCAAAATAACCCAAGTACTATTTGATTGAGATTAATTGGAATGCACAATAAAAAAACAACAACACACAATTATTAAAAACAGTTATCTGTTTTTGCAAATGAATTCTTCATATTTTATATTTGCAAATATTGTGATTTTCAATGTTTTTTAGTCTTTTCTGCTCACCAGGGCTGCATTTGTGTGTTCAAAAATACAGTAAAACATTAATATTGTTACAATGTTTTTAAACTTTAAAACCATTTTCTAAGTGAATATGTTGTCAAATGTTTTTTCTTCCATGATGGAGTCTTCAATGTCGCATGATCCTTCAGAAAACATTAATATTCTGATTTGTTTTTTTAATTTTAGCTTACTGTTGTTCATTACCAGTCTCTTAGGTCAGGAAGGTTTTCTCATAATGAAGTGCTCTCTTGGACTTTTTCTATTGGTCTGTTGTGTGACTCTTAGCTTAGGTAAGTTAATGCACATAATTATTGTTGGCTTAGTTTTGTGTGGCTTTGGTCATGACCTCAGTGCTTTTTATTAAAAACAGGCGATAAGCGTTATGGATTCCGATTCTCCTCTGCAGGCTCGTCTCTTCGATGCTACAGGTGTGAGAATTACACCGGGGGACGATGTGAAGCGCAGCAAGCTTGTTCTTATGAGGACGCATGTTTATATCTTCATGAGAAAGGTTTGTGGATGAAGTTATAGCATGCAGTGGTACAGATCCTCCTGAGACGGAGACAGAAAGGTTTTGGTTTTTACATTTTTATTTATTTTAATAGTTTGATTTTAAGTGTTTGGTTCATGTTTTATAAGAATTAATAATACTTTTCTGGACTTTTTATATAACTACTAACCAATGATGTTGAGTAGTGTTGTGTAAGTTACTAAGTATAGTGACTTTTTAAAACTAATCACAACAGTACTTTGCTAAATAATCTAATTAATCTGTCTAAAAATAATTACAGACTTGCTGTTTATTAATTTGTAATTAAATGTCCATCGTTTCTTTCAAATAAAAAGATCAAAAAGTTTTTAGTTTTAGTGTTTTAGAGATAAAATTGTCTATATAATGACCTTCAGATTTCTTAGTAATAAAATCATAGTTAAAATGTGTAAAAGCAAATAAAAAATAAGAAATGCTCCAGAAAAAATAAATAATAATAAAATGATATATTATTTCTTTTATTTCTATTTTTATTCCCAAAGCCTTTCCTTTAGAATATTATTTTTTTTTATTTCAAAATGTTCTAAAGACAAAACTTAAGAATTTGAATTCCTGATAAAAAAATTTTAAAAAATCATAAATAACCTCTTGAAGTTATAACCTCCAACTTGTCTTAAATTCCCATGTTCACACAACTAGTACATTTTAATTTGTATGCTATAGTATATATAGTATTTAATTTCCATAGTATAAATAAGTTGATAATTTAAATTCTAATTTGGTTTCCTTTTTAAAAAATATGCTTCTTTTAAAATAACATTAATTGAATTAATTTAATACCATTTGCTTTATTTTTTCTTCTAATGCAATGCCATTCATACTTAAAGCAACTTATTAAAAAAACCCCATTCTATTCTGTTCTGTTCTGTTCTGTTCTACTCTGCTCTATTCTATTCTAATCTATTCTATTCTATACTATTCTGTGATGTTCTGTTCTACTCTGCTCTGCTCTATTCTATTCTATTCTATACTATTCTGTTCTGTTCTGCTCTATTCTAATCTATTCTATGATGTTCTATTCTGTTCTCTAACTAACAGTTCTCATTTTGTAGGTGGGAAGACCATTCGGCGGTGCATTCGTTACACTGACTGTGATAACTCTCGTCTGTCCCAGCAGTTTCCAGCGATATCAGAATATACTTACAGGTGCTGCAACACTGACCTGTGTAACAGCGGACCAGCGACCGCAGCAAGCACGTGGATCTTATCTCTGCTGGCAGTGCTCACCGGCCTCTGGTCCTGCTCCAGCACTGCATGATTTCTCACTAGTGTCCTCGAAAGCTATTTCCTGTCTTACCTTTTATGGATATCTTTATATTTACAACATACCATTATTTGTAATCATTTGGTTTTTACTAACCACTCATATATCTAAAAGCACTGTTTGTTGTAAACAATTTGTATTCTAATACCATCGGTTTCTGACTTTTTATTTTTTATTTAAATGAATTTTATTTTATTTTGGCTGATATTTGAAAAGAAGTGCTTCATCTTTTCGTAAATTACCTTTGCATGTAGTACCTTTACATTAGTAAAATAACTAATTAAAAATAAACAGATTGTCTGAATTTGTGCATTTGAAATGTTTTTAAAAACAGGTGCTTTTGAGGATACTTTACCCTTTAGCATCTTTAATGTCCAGTTTCAAACCACCTGCACTGCTTCAAGTGTCCATTCAGCACCGCGGACAGCTCCGCTTCAACTAGCCATTTAAACGCAGCACCTAACATCAATATAACACTAAAATGACTAAAAAGGAGGAATACATATTTAGTGAGTGGATTTGAAACAGACGATTTTAAATTCTCCACCATCTGAACGCAGATGGAACAGCTTCACTCGCTGCAAAGTCTCTAAAAGTAAAGTCTGCCCAGCTGTTGACCCCTAATCCTGTGACATAACATGCCGTTTCCGAAAAAAGTAAAGAAATTTCAGGAATTCCTTCAGTCAGATATATAAAATGTCATATACTTTATTAAATATGAGAATACACCAAATAAATTAACCCACTGATATGTAAACAGTTAAATCAACACGGAATGTATTCTCTTATGGTCACATTTAAATAGGACACGGACATAAAGGAATGTGTTTTAGGAGTTTAGGTCCTCTAGTTCACAACACATAATTGCACAAGCCCACACAAGGTAAACACAATATGTTGACACTAACAAACTAAACAACTATGATAGCCACATTAAAGGGATAGTCCACCCAAAAATTGTAATTACTCCCCATCATGTCATTCCAAAACTGAGTATGACTTTCTAATTATATTTTGAAGAATGTTTGTATCAAAATGGTTCCCATTTCCAATGATTTCCATTGTATGAATAAAAAAAAATACAACTAACATTCTTTAAAATATCTTGTGTGTGTGTGTTCCACAGAAGACGTACAGGTTTGGAATGATATGAGTATGAGTAAATGATTCCCACTGACTGGTTCCCAATGACTAGCATTGTGTTTTTGATCAATGGTCAATGGAACTAAAACAGTTTAGTTAGCAAATATCTTCTTTTAAAGAATGTTGGTAACTAAACCCTTTTGGTTCCCACTGAACCAAAATAGAAGAAAAATTCCATAAAAGTCAAATGAAATCAAACCGTTTTGGTTACTGACATTCTTAAAATTATTTTCTACATTCTGAAGATGAATGAAGGTCAGGTCATACAGGTTTGGAACAATCTAAAAAAACAAAACTACCCGTCAGTCACACAAACGCATCTCATAAAACAAGATGAGAACACAAAAAGGCAAAGAACTGGAATATTTTTAAAAGGGTTATGGTATCAAAACCCAACATACAAACATACAGCTGCCACATATTTGCTTCAACAGCGGCAGTAATACAATTTAATTGAGGTATATGCCATTTTCAATTTGTCGTGAATAAAGACAAAGCTGTGGCGGATAGAAACACATTCTGTTAAATAGTTTGTGCAGTGTTAAGGTTTTTGGTCATGTTTAATTACACAACTTGAAAGTTGAGTGTATTGACAAAACTTCTATCCCCCACAACCTGCTTTTAATTCTCACTGAACAAATTATGGCATCTACCCTAATTATGGTCCATAACTTGACCAGTACTGCCAAGACACCACATTTCTGGTTAAAACAATCCTCAATTTCATTATATTGCTGGAAGAAAAGGACAAAGTCTACAAGAAATTCTTAGAGGTAATCGTAAACAATGCCACAGTTGTCCATGTTTTGAGAGTTTACAAAACATGTGTAGTATAAAACCTATTTGAGACTATTATTTATAATATTCTGAACTATTAAAAGGATAGTTTACCAAAAAATGTTAATTCTGTCATCTTTTCCTCACACTCTGTTGTTCCAAACCCAAAAGACTTTGGTTAATCTTTGAAACACAAATGAAGATAACTTGAATAAAACCTGAAAGACTTCTGACCAATCATTGCAAGTCCTGGAAACCAAAACTTAGTAGATCAAAAAAGGTCATTTTCCAAATCTTATGAAGTAAAAAAAAATGACAGAATTTTCATTTTTGGGTGAACTACCCCTGTAAGTGAACTAGTTGGCAGTAACTGCTAGGTTACTTCTACTTCTGTATCTGAAAAACCAAATAAACGTTTTTGTTCTAATCGCTCATGTCCTCCGCTGTTTCTTCTTCGATCTCTCTGCCTATTTCCTCAAGTTTCACCGTTTTCTTTTGACCCTTCTTCTCCTCCTCTTTTTCCGCTGGCACGTACCAAGGCTTGGCTGCCGTGTCATCGCAGGCCCTGCCGCCACCCCTCCTGTAACCCCCCCGTCCCGCCCTCACCAGCCCCCAGCCCTGAGGTTTACCCTCATGGGGTCCACTGTCTTGCACACCTCTGGTCTGGTCCAGCTCCTTAGCACTGAGAGCCGGCATCCGGACAGGGACAGTATTTCCAAATTTGGAGTAATCGACTGAGTAGCGGCCATCCTCTTCGGTCATAATGGAGACAAAACGCCGACCCCACAAGATCTCCTCAGGTGTGTAGGATGTGCGGGCCTGCATTGTGATGCCAGTGGTCTCTACAACACCTGGTAGAACAAAAATATTGCCTCTGTTTCAAAACCTAGTGAGCTATACAAGCAGCAGACCTTTTGTTCTATTAAAATGATTACATTAAAGAGAATGTAATCTATTCACCTTCCAAAATGACAATGATCTCGATATCTTCTGTAGCCAGCGACTGTGCTGAGACCTCGTACAGTGGACTTCCTCTATCAATGGTGTGACTGATTATAAGTGGAGAGACGAGGAATATGCCGTTGCTCCTGAGAGGGTTTTCCACCTGGATATCGAGCTGACAGACAGGAATTACCTCACCCTCAGCAGTCACTGTCCGCCGAATCACCTGAAGAACAAACATCAAGATTAGGGTGGAATTATTCAACTCAAGACGTTCTTGACATGCTTATAAATAAAGGTTCCAAAGGGGGGTTTCACAGCGATTCTATAGAAGAACAATTTATTAAGCAGTTTTGAAGAATTTAAAGAAACGTTCACTTCCACAGAACCTTCTGTCCAATGGAAAAGTTCCATTGATGTTACAAGTTCTTCATGGAACCATGGATGCCAATAAAGAACCTTTGTTTATAAATGTTTTAAAAGGGTGCCTTTCACAGCGATTCCATAGAACTATTTAGTGATCAGTTCTGAAGAACATTTCAAAAATTTAAAGAACCTTACACTTCCACCTTCTGTCCAATGAGTTCCATTGATGGTGAAGGGTTAGTTCACCCCAAAATGAAATTTCTATCATTAATTGCTCACCCCTGTGTCGTTCCAAACCTGTAAGACCTTCGTTCATCTTCGGCACAACACAACACAAATTAAGAGATTTTTGATGAAATCTGAGAGCTATCTGACCCTCCATAAACAGCAAAACTGAAGTTGAGCCACGTGATGACACATGGATAGTTTTACCAATGTTTTTACTACGTTTCTGGATCTGGGAACATTTCAGTTGTGTTGCTGTCTATGGAGGGTCAGACAACTCTCTAATTTTATCAAAAATATCTTTTTGTGTTCCGAACATGAACAAAGGTCTTACAGGTTTGGAACGACATGAGTGTAAATAATTAATGACAGAATTTTCATTTTGGGGTGAACTAACCTTTTAAATGTTTGTCATGAAACCATAGATGCCAATAAAGAACCTTTGTTTTTCAGAGAATAGAAGATATTTGTCACCTGCAGCTGTATGGTGGCTGAGATGATCATGCTCTTCCTCAGATCCCCGACGCGGAACATGAACGTGGGACGGCCATTCCGTGGTGCAATGACTGCGTTACGTGAGAAGATGAGGGTTTCTGCTCTACGGTTGGCTTGAGCTGTCTTCATGAATACACAGCCCAGCATGATGGCGTTGATGATCAAGCCCAGAATGTTCTGGATAATGAGGACTATGATGGCCAGTGGACATTCCTCCGTCACCATTCTCCCTCCGAAACCAATAGTCACCTGATATTACAGAAATTATTACAGGTTCAAAATGCTCAGCCATTTGGTCCTCAATAATTGAATTCAAATCCATCCAGACTGTTCCTTACCTGCACCTCAATGGAGAACAGAAAGGCAGAGGTGAAAGAGTGAATGGAAGTGACACACGGCACAGGTCCGGGCTCGTTGGGATCTCGAGGCTCCAGATCGCCGTGAGCGAATGCTAAGAGCCACCACACCATAGCAAAGAGCATCCAGGAGCAGAGGAACGCCGAAGTGAAGATGAGCAGGGAATGCTGCCATTTCAGGTCCACCATGGTGGTGAAAACATCTTGGAGAAAGCGGCCCTGAGAAGCAACAGAATCTAATCAATAAAATGTATTGCATCTGTTGCTTAATAACTATGTTATACTACAATATTTAAACATTTGCTTGGACTAGAGATCATCTGTGCACCTGTTCTCGTATATTCTTGTGGGCAACATTACATGACCCGCTCTTGGTGATGAAACGTGCCCTCTGTGACTTTGGACGGAGACGACTGGGTTGTGTGGCATCCTCAGCGAGTCGTGTCAGCAGGAAACCATCAGGCAAAAGGCCTTTGCGGGCCAACATTATGACAATCTGTGGCTGACTGGTGCTCCACACTACAAGAAGAACAAAGAAATGCATATGTAAATTAAATTATTTAATATTAAAAATTACATTAGCACTACCTGGCTGTCTCTAAAACACATTTTCTTTTTTAAAAAAATATATAAATGTCACAGGAAATTGATTGTTTTTGAGATTCTAAACAATATTTATATTTAATTACATATATATTTTCCATAACAGCTTCAGCAAACTAATAAACGTTATTATTAACGTGATTTAGTTGTCATCATACATAAATGAAACAAGAATGTGATTTATGTGATAGACCTAATAAACTAATGCAACATGAAAATATAAAGTATATTATAAGATATTACATATTATATTACATTTTATATTAGAGTACAACATTTAAATACGTTTTATTGAGAATAGGTTTGTCCCCCTTTTGCTTGGTAACTAGTTACAATTAAGCTTCGTGCATTTTATTCATTTAAAAACCTTTATTAAATGACTTTTTAAAAGCCATGCAGTGCATTGTATTCGTTATGAATGCATAAAGATCGTACTTTAAGAAATTCACCGGACAGTTGTGAATGTAATCATTTAACACAAGCACTGAAATTTCACAAACCACATTGCTGTTAAAAACATCAATATTAAAAGAGTTCATTATAATTAAAAATCGCAATCTTAAAACCCCGTTTCATGCTGATTTGTATCTGGGAGGGAATATATCTACTTCAATTACAGGGAAATTGTAGCATATTGTTATATTTAATTTAATGCACAAAACGTGCAAATATTATCAAATTTAATAATGCTTCCATTATTGTCGATTAGTCGTTATGATGACCGCATAATCAAGGTTAAAATAAAGATGCTTACCAGCACAACAGTGACACGCGCTGTTTATTTCATATCAATGTCGTTTAAAAAAATTATAAATAATATTAACCGAACAAAATGTTTAAAGCAAACGCAAGCAGATGGCTGGCTAGGAAGCTTATGCAATCAGACGGAGTCCTTATGATAGAAAAAAATGAATGACTGGCGGATAAACATATCCCAGAATGCCCCGCGACTGCTGCTGCGCCGCACTCTACGCTGCTCTCTCTTCAGCGGTTCGCACAGAGACAAATGTGCGCTGTTTCGTAGTTGTCAACAATTTAACTTAACGTCTGTGTGTTGGGCTTTGTTTAAGAAGTCGTTTACAGTTAAAGCGAATAGTTTTTATTAGTGTTCGGCGTGTTTTCGAGTGTTTTTCGGGGTTGTTAGCCGATTAGCTCTTCAAAGATGGCTGATCCGTGGAATCGAGGTAAGTGACACGTAGCAGTTTTCTTATAATATAAGTCATATTTTCATTTCAGTATTTTATTAGTATATTCAAATTATATTTCAATATTAAGATGCCTCCCTGGTCTAAAAAAAATAACATTTATTGTTGATGTTACTAACGTTAGTTCAAGTAAATTTGAAAATGAAAGTAGCCAGGTATGACATCATGTTGTGTACTTTGCTTAATAACAGTGATATATGTGTAATTGACAGGACATGGTGCTGTGGATGACATGCTAGATGCTGAAAACAGGCTGATGGCAGAAAACCTGGCCAGTAAAGTCTCTAGACTCAAATCTGTGAGTCACACTTTTCTTTATATAATGTGAATTAAAAAGGTGATTTTGTTGCATTTAAATGTTATTGGTCTCATTCACAGCTGGCGTATGACATTGACAAAGATGCTGAGGAACAAAACACCTACTTGGATGGCATGGTTGGTGTTTTGCAAGTCATTTATTTGCATTGTTGACTCATAGGTGTAACTTATCATGTGTTTAACATCCTTGTTTACTCAGGACTCCAATTTTCTCAGTGCTACTGGCCTGTTGACTGGAAGCGTGAAGAGGTTTTCTACGATGGTACGGTCTGGCCGAGACAACAGAAAGATCTTGTGTTATGTGTCCATCGGTTTGGTTGTGGTCTTCTTCCTGCTGTACTATCTAGTGTCACGGCTGCAGAATTAATGGGACGTTTGCTAATATTTTGAACAGTTTCTCAGTTCTATGAGAATACTTGGGATGCTCTGTTTGGTCCTTTCTTGATGAGATTACAGTGAAGTGTAGAGCGGATGTCTTTCCATTTATAGAAAAAGGGAATGACTGCGGTTTGAGGGTGATTCATCACATTTAACTTAATTTAAGGAAAGCCTTTGTTTACACTTTCAGCAGTGGTCTGTTCAGTGGATATTTTTATTCATAATGGAAAGAAACATGCCATGGACCAATATGTGTTTTATTTAAAAGCATATTTTTTCAATTTCCATGCTTTATATTTTTAACATTGTAGATGATGTAAGGAAATGTAACTAACAGTTTTTTGATAATTATGTACATTAAAATGATTTAAATGCAAATGCTTCTGTTGTGATTTTGCTTTTCTGTCCAGTCTGAATGAACAATGTGCCTACATGATGTTTGTTATTTTGGATACGTCTGATCCCCAAAAGCGGCCATGTCATAATATAACATTTATTTAAATGAAATAATTTACAATAATCTCCTGCCAAGTTTCCTGTCATCTGATTGATAGTTCATACTTTTTTTAATAAGAAAAATGACTATCCATTTTTTTTTTTTTTGGTATAATTAAATACATCTGACGCTTTTTCAGAACACATTATAATCTAAAAATACATTTATTCACAGCTTATGTAATATTTTCTCAAAACCTTCTTGTAAATAAGACAAGCACCTGCAATTCCGGCCAAATTAAAGGTCTCTTGTGTTTATGAATTTTCACGCTATAATGTAAGCATCATTAATGACCCCCTGTGTGTAATAAAAAAGATTGATTAGTGAATTAAAGAATGATTTAATTTAATAAATAATAAAAAAAATAGAATGATTGTGTCTCTAACTGGTCTGCTTAGCTAAAAACACTTATTTTACAGGTACAGTATTGCAAGATTTGTAGATTAGCTATATTTAATAGTTTACACTTTGCAAAAACGTTTGCAGATACTTTTTAATATTGCATTCTTAAGGACTCAGGAGCACTAGTGGTCCTACTTAAAACCAAAAAGGAAAAGACACTTTCTGATCAATGACAGAAATGAACCTTCCCAATGATATTTGTGCGTTTGTGTGATTATATTTACAGAATATAACTGAACCCGCCAGCAGGTGGCAGTAAGTCACTGTCTTTGTCACTGAATCATCCATTAAAACGATTCAGTTAAATGGTTGATTCGTTTAGTAATGAAGCTATTGACTCTCTTTTTGAATGGGTCATTGAATCATCGACTCACTAGATTTGTTTAAAAAATGGGCCTGTATGTGGTGGTGGGTCGCCTGCACCAAAAAATTCCAGGGTCGATTTTTTTGTCCCAGTCCAGCCCTGGCGCTACGTTAATGTGCAGAACTGGGACTAGGAGTATAAAAGCTTCTATATTCTTTGCTGGGATCACTTTCATAGTCTTTTGAACGGATAAAATATAGAAATCACTTTAATTTCCAAATAAGGCAAAAAAAATTTAAAGTTAAAATTAATGGTTCAATAAACTCTTTCATTTCAAAATTCATTTAATAGAAATCCTATTGTATATACATTTATTAAATACATTTTGAATATATATGTGGTATATACGATATATTCAAATATATATATATATATATATATATATATATAGATATATATATACACTACCGTTCAAAAGTTTTAGAACAGTAAGATATTTAATGGTTTTTAAAGATGTTTCTTCTGCTC
>JAUMHE010000085.1:4224674-4240866 GCA_032359235.1 Enteromius mattozi | reverse complement strand
ATTTTAGCCTAGACGCAGATTCAATGTCTATTAGACATTCAGATGTATTCGTTTAATAGTGGTCTAAATGATGTCTAGTCTATTTTAGGGCAATGTTTAGACATCTATTAGATTTTCACTGACAACTTTATTTTAGCCTAGAGGTCTGGGCTGTGTTTCAACGGCCAATATACGTTTTTTAGACCAAAAATTGTATAGACTAATTTATAATGAAGTCTCATTGTAATCAGGAAAATGATTGACTTACAGTGCCTCTTAAACTAAAGCGATTTCAGATATATGACAGGCAATAATATATACGTCATGTTATAATATACATATTGTTTGTATTTCGCTACAAAAGTGATTTTGAAAGCAGAGAATATCTCCGGGTGCTCCCAATCTAGGCCGACTTTAATCTCGTATTATTTTGACTTTATTTACGAAATATTTCGACTTTAATCTCGTAATATTTCTACTTTATTCTCGTAATATTATGACTTTATTCTCGTAATATTATGGCTTTATTCTCGTAGATTTGACTTTAATCTCGTAATATTACGACATTAATTCTCGTAATATTTCGACATTATTCTCGTAATATTATGACTTTATTCTCGTAGTTTTAGATTTTATTATTTTTTTGGTGGCACTAAAACGCCGTCGTAGTAGGTAATACTGTATTTAGAAGAGAAATGTTTTTGAATGACTGCTTTTCTTTTGAATAGTTAATAACACGAATGCAAGAACAAAGTTTGTGCGTACACACCCAATATCTGAGAGAACAGAGCCAATTTATAAGAGAACACTGTATATTTAAAAGCGCATGTTTTAACTATGATCTTACTACAAAGAGTTACAAACATGACGTTTATGAGTGAAAAGCCGATTATTGTCAAGAGAATAAATGCTTACCCATTTTACTTCAGTCGGAGTTTCACAGTACATTACTCCATCAGCAGACTAGTAGCTAGTTTTACTTTCAGTTTACCTCCGAGGTGTTTCACAGTACAGAAATCAACACACCAACGCCTTCGACATTCAGAAAAGTAAACCAATCTCTCCTTCACAAGTTAAAAATGAATTAAAATAAGTGGATACATTATACTAAAAAGCTATAACCCTAAGATGAATCCAACCTGTTCTCTTCAAGTCAAAGTTCAGTGATAAAATATATTCAGGTCCAAATTACATAAAACTATAATGATACCTTAATAAACAATTAACTTATTGTACAGTTGTACATTTTGGACATAAGACTACAAAGTCTCATTAAAAAATAAAAAGCATATTATGCACCATCTACATATTAGGTGTAAACTTGCTGGAGGTACATTTGCAATAGCAGAGCTCTGCAGTCCTCTCTTCCTCTCACAGCCTACTTCTGGACAGTTGCATAAACAAAGCCACTGTCTTAAGAGCTATTCTGACTAGTAGTTAGTCAAAGGGAATATACCAGTTTATAGACACCTGTTTAGGAAGTACATGTTACTTATTTCATCATTTAATCTTCATCTAAGTACTTCTATATTTATACAGTCAATAAACAAGTATCCAAAGGTTAAAGTACAACAGGACCACTTTGTTAAAATAATAGTTTATTAAATTCATAAAAAGAAAAGAAAACGTGATGTTGTATCATTTTCAGGTATTTTTATATATTTAATATGGTTCAGGAAAGAGAAAAGTTAACAATAAATGATACATTTACAGAAATAATATCAATTTCATTCAGATTTACAAGGCATTTATATTTATGTCATCTGCTGTTGTCCAGGATGTTCAGAGCTCTTCTGAATGACTGAGATCCCATCCATATCAATCTCTACTGAATGAACACTGAAGGAGCCAATGCCCTGTCAAACACAACAGAACGACCAAAAACATTCATAAACCACATTTTACCATTGAACCATTTGTGTTTTTCAGTTAATTCATAGTTAAATTAAAAGTTAAATCATCTGTTTTAGGACGCTAAAGACACAGGCCTTTCAGAAATCAGTCACCTCACAGCTTCTACAGATTGGAAAGGGTTAAACAAATTACTCTTTTCACATGTTCTCATTCTGTAGCAGTCAAACCAGTTTCTGTGACACACCTGTATGTTTGTGAGAATCTCTCTCACTGCTTCCTTCTGCTGTGGCTCACGGGTGAGTAAGAACAGGAATCCTCCTCCTCCTGCTCCTGCCAGACTCTGTCCTAAACTCAGCGGCTGAAGTGCCTTCATCATGGATCTCACTGCTGCTGGTTCACAGCCTGGAGCCATCAGCTTCTTCTGCTGCCAGTATGTGTCCAAACAATGTCCCAATCTGACGAGAGATCCTGAGAAAGAGAGAACCAAATAAGAGTCAACTGAAATATTATAATAATGAGTTCTGTCCTCTTACCGTCTCTGCAGGCTTCAGCACACTCCTCTGCATTGGTCACCAGCTGCTCTGTGTTCTGTACGATGGAGGATAAACGTGCATACCAGCTCCGCACCACGTCCTGCACACACACAGTGATCCAGTGAAAACACGACACACTGATAATAAAGTCTGTCAGCATCAGCCGCTAGTACCTGCAGCAGGTTCCGTGCTAAACGCGTCTTTCCAGTGTAAACCAGAAGAAGATGCTGCTGCAGGAGAGACAGGAAGTCTTGAGTCAGAGAGAGCTGTTCTACTTCCACTCTCAGCGGTAACTGAGCTGCAGATCGGGCCAGTTTCACTCCTCCAAACAGCCCACCAACCTGGTCCTGCCATCCTCCACCTGAAACACAGCAAAGCCCCAGAGCCCAGTAAACTCTATATTACTCTAGAAATGACGTGATGCTTCTGTTTATGGGAATGAAATTATGATACCAGTGGTAAGTATCTGCTCCAGGTAAAGAACATCATGAATGAGAGAGTTTGTGTCGAAGCTCCGTCCTGTGCATCTGTACACTGCTGCAAGAGCTGCGCCTGCCAGAATACTGCTGGTGCCTAGAAACACACACACACACACATATATACAATTTAATTATGACTTATTTTATATTACATAATACATTTTCTAGATGCCATTATACATTACAGTTCTGTCTTTTGCTCACATTTCTATGGGAGGCGTCTTTTGAGTTCCAAATACTAATATTTAAATATTAAATATATTTAAACAGCGAAGGTACTCAAAAGTGATTTACGCACCTAGACCAGATCCATGTGGCAGTGAAGAGAAGCTGTGGATCTCCAGTCCACCGCCCCAGCGCTGTAACAACTGCTCTTTCAGAGAGACGGGAGACGATACACACACCAGATCACTGCACACACACACGGCTTTTAGCAGAGCACCTACAAAACAAACACAAAATAAAATATTTACACATATTTCTACATTAATGTGTTGTGCACTGACGTTTTAGAAAGATTTTACAGTGTATGTCTACTCATGTCCTCTCACCTGGAGCATGAGGCTGGCAGTAGTCTTCCAGGTCAGTGAGATGCTCACAGAGTGTTTCTGTGGTGATGCTGCAGGCCGGTTCACCGCTGCTACTGACCAACAGCAGATGAGGCTCTGGAACACGTCGAACTCGAGCTCCAATTGGACGTTTTCCATCCACTTTAATGGCCACATTGACCACCAGTCCACCGTGTTCAAACGCTATAGGAGGAGTGTCACTCCAGCCACCTGATGACATATACAAACACACTTTCAGCTCACACCGTCAAAGACCAAAGGGAACCTAAATACTTTCGGGATTAATTTACTCGACATGAGGGAAATGTACTGCATTTCAAAGAAATTAAAAATAAGGCATTCTGGAAAATGAAGAATGCCTACATTTTAGTCAACAAAATCTATTAAATAGAATGAAATATATAAACTAAATACATCTGCACTACTGTTGAAACCAAAAGTTTGTAAAAAATTGTAAAGTTTCTTATTTATTTTGAAAGTTCTCAGGCAGGCTGCATTTATTTGATGAAAAAATGCAGTAAAAACTGTAATATTGGGAAATATTACTACAATTTAGTAACTTTTTACTTTACTATTAACTTTTATTCAATTCTTCATTCAATTTAAATTCAAAAACTGAACTTCCATTTAAAAAGGGATTCTCAATTCAACTCCAAATGCCACATATTACTGTCAAACATAAACAGAACTCTTTGTTTAGCTGAAATGAAGAATGCTTTTCTCACCTGACAGATCCAGTCGAGCAGGACACTCCACTTCCTGCCACTCGCCCATGGGCGGCATCTCTCCTTGACCAATGAACACAAACTTACGCGCTGACATCACCGCTTTCCGCAGCAGTATCTGTCCCGCCCCCTCATAATGCCTGGCGGCTCTCACCAACAAATCTGGTCTTTAGAAAGCAATGAAAAATCAAAAAAAAAAAAAACTCTCAAATTCATGCAGTTCCTTAAAGAAATAGTTCACCATTGACTATTTTTTCCTACTATGAAAGTCAATGGTGACCAAAACAGCCTGGTTGTAATCTTCCTTACAAAATATGTTCCTTTGTGTTCTACAGAACAAAGAAATTCAGACAGGTTTGGAACTACTTTAGGGTGAGTAAATGATGACAGAATTTTTGGGCAATTTTTGGGCAAACTATTCCTTTAAATTTCTGACCTGCTGAGCCAGTGTTTTCTTTGATTGGCCAGTTCTTGGACACCTGCAGGTAAGTTTCCTTTTTCTAGGAGCTGAAAAGCAGGAGCCCATGTTGGATTCGCTGCTGGTCCACTTCGCAAACCACCTTTACCCTCTCCAGCCAGACAGCCGAGAACATCAGCGATACAGGCGAGACAACGAGCTGCTACCCCTAGATCAGCACTGCTGCCTGCAGCCACTGAGAAAACAGTCAAACTATTAGTATCCCCAAAACTCAACATACACAAACCACTGTTCATCTTCTGCTCCTCACCTGAGTCCAGCACCTGCAGTAGCTCATCCTGCTGGCCGGCCAGTGCTGCTGCTCTGAAGAACGGCAGCAGACTGAGACTCATGTGACCCTGCAGAGCATCCACGGCTCTCCTTCGGCCAACACTGAAGAACAGCTCTTCTCTCTGGCGCAGCTCCATCTGCTGGTCTGTCAGGATGAGAATATCCCTGAGCGAGAGTCTCCAGGCTTCCCTCCAACTGTCCAGACCACCAGCGCCGCCCAAGAGCCAACAAACACCCTCTAGTCCAACAGGTCCTGAACGTAGCGTGAACACAGGGAACAATCGGGCGTCCAGCAGAGAGCATGACTCGGGCCTCTCAGATGTCCAAAGATACTGAGGCCTTTAACACACATACATATGTTAGACACACTAAATGAAACTAAATGAAAAATTAAATCATGTGAAGTCACTTAGGCAGCTGTGGCTCTTCCTGTATAACAGGTGGTTTTTAGCTACAATAATCTTAAAGAGAAAAGCTTAAGTCAAAAATCAGATTATGTGAGACATGAAAGTAAAAATGTCTTACTGTATTCCAGTCCTACTGTAAAAATCACTCCATTTTTGATTAAGGAACGTTGCATTGACATCACCACTATAGGCCTGTGTGAAGATAAATAGTGTATAATCAGTGTTGGGGAAAGTAACTTTTAAAAGTAATGCATTACAATATTGCATTACTCACTAAAAAAGCATTCATTACTTTTATGGAAAACCATACATTACATTGGGGACAGCTGTCAGTCAGCGAATGGAAAAACAAAGTAATTGCCATTACTTATTCAAAAAAGGATATTTTTTAATTAAAATTAAATTTAGCCTCTAAACTCACCTCTAAATTGTCATGAGCTCCAAAAGCTGTGAACACTGTTAACTTTAAGTCTCCCAGCATCACGCGATGACCCTGAATGATGATGTCACTGGACAGGGGTAGGCGCTGGATGCATGATGATGAGGTCAAATCAAGGCCTGACAGCAGACACCCAGAATGCACCTGGACTGGACCCTGTAATTGACATTGGCACATTTTGATAACTGTATTATACAGTCATGCGATCATCTAAGTACAGAAAAGTAAACAGTTTTTCCCCCATAATCATCATCATCATTTTTCAAAATAATATTTTCTTAAATTATAAAAATTAAGCAAATCAATAAAATATATCACTATTTCAACAGTACGGCTGGTATTGTACAATAACAAACATTAATTAAACATCAATAATAATAATTTTGTTTTATATAATAAAATTTTCAATACAATTTGAAAATATGAAATTCTGTATAAATATGGAAAAAACACATCCCCTAATACGCAACCAATTTCACAAAAGTAATGTGTTCATGTCTTTAAATAATTAAAGTCCACGTAAAATCTAAATTTTCGACATTTATTTTGTTAGCTCACATTGCTATTTTTATGGTGAACAATTCAGTCAATCCACAAAAAAAATTAGTTTGCCTTCGTAATCTTGAAGGGATCATATGATGTGATATCAAGTTTTCCTTTCTCTTTAGAGTGTAACAAGCTCTTGGTGCATAAAGAACATCTGCAAAGTTTTAAAGACTAAAGTCTTAAAACCAAAGAGATGTTCTTCATAAAAGTTATGACTTCTAAAACGGCTCATTTAAACAAGCTTATATAACACCGGGCAAATGTTTACACAAAACAAGAAGGCGGAGCTATTGCTGGATGCACTGTGTGTCGTTGTGAAAGTGAAACTACTTTCTTTGGTCTTCCAAATGAAGACACATCTAGAAATCAGTGGTTAAGTTCTATTTACAACACTTTTCCAGAACAGTTCAACACAAATATTAGAGAGTGTTCAGTGCATTTACAGAGGACTATTTCCTGAACCCGGGAGCAGCCTATGCTAGCTGTGCACAGAGACTATGGGGCAGTTCTAACTGTCTGGCGCTTCTGACTCACAAACTTTAAGTGAGTTACATTTTCTTATTAATATCTGCTACTTACTATTCAAATGTGAGTTTTGAGCATTGAAGTGTGGTGCTTGTTGTTTGTTGTTTTATTTGATCATAAATGCAGACATGGTGTTATGTTTACGAGGCGTGATGCGTAAAAAGACAGTACTAAGTCATGAAAATCAGTAATTATGTCCCCACTGGATGCAAAAAATGCCTTGTTTGTAATGTGTTTTATTGTTTTGGTGTCATAAGGTTATAGTAAGGGGCGTAACATTTCCACCAAATGCTTCAGGTATGTGGCCAATCACAATACATTGGATGGCTAGCCAATCAGAACACACCTCGCTTAGAATGATGAGCTTTGTATAAATGTTTCAGGAGGCGGGGCTTACGGGACAAACAATGATGTACAGTATGTGAAAAATAATGTGTTTTGCACATTGCATTACACCAAATACACAAAATAATGTTCTTTTTGGCAACATTATATGACCCCTTTAAATCCAACTCTGAAAATGCTCCTCTCCTCTGAAATGACAAGCTTTCTCTGATGACGCATGAGCATGACATGCTTAACCACGCCCCTTATTGTTCATTTCTGAATGAAATGCCTACTTTATTACATTCAGTCATTTTGCAGTAGAAATTAAGTTTACTCATTCAATATTCTGTTTCTCTCTGAAGTACGTAACAATACGGAAGTAAAATCTAAAATTTCCAGTTCATGCAGACTTTAATAGATTAAGATTAAGTCAAAAAAAAAACTCCAGACCTGTAGGTGGCAGTGCTGCACAACAGCTCCTGCTGATACATGAACATCTCCTTCCAGGACACTATTAATCACCCTGCTCCCTTCTGCCACAGACTTCACATCCTTTAAAAAAGAAATTGTTTCGTAAAAGGTTTATTTAAAAATCGTAGACACGTTCATAACATTTCCCACCTGAATATGAGAGAGAATCATCGTCTCAGTTCCAGTTTCAGTCAGACGAATGACATGTTCTCGACCCGATTGAGTCACATAATCATAGCGACCGTCTGGAATGTACCCTGGAAACAAACAAAAACTACGTTCAGAATAATATACTACTCTATACTTATACTGCTTCTGCAATATACAGTATGCATTCTTCAGAAAGTGTACAGATTTTCAGTATGCATGGAGAACCCATGTAGCCTCCATTTAACCAAATATGCAGTATATAGTATATAAAGAATACAAAAGTGAACACTGCATTTAAAAAGTATAAAAGGGTACATTGCATATAAAACAATTTAACTTTTTAATTAGTATGCAATATATAATGTAGGATAGTTTTCCCTTCTCACACATATCAGAAACATACTTATTTATACAAATCTAAAGAGAAAAGGAAAGGAGAGAAAAGCAAAAATTGTGAAAAAGTACACATAGAGATGGAGGGTCCTCTTAGGGTCCTCCACAACACAGCTCGGGCGCTCCTCACTACAGCCCCCTGAGGCCCGGAGGGTGAAGTGCAGCCTGTTCTCTCTCCATTGATGTATTCATGCTCTGTCAGGTCAGAGCAAAGGCACAGAAGAATATCCAGAAAAAGAGATATCTGCAAGAGAGTTCAAAAATTAGATGGAAAGACTGGAGGAAAAGAACTACAATGTGTATGTGTTTTACCTCAAGCGGTAGAGCTCCTGAATCCATGCCAAGATATGTACAGCTATCCAACGGTGATGTAACATGAGTCTGTAAGAGTTTCTGTGCCACAGTCCTAGAAAAAAACACCGGGCCGGAGACCTGAACACCACAAGCATCACAAAATCAATTCAACACGCAATTAAAACATCCAGTGTATCTTTAAACAACAAACATTACCAAAATAGATTCATACCAGGGGTACTTTCCCATCAGGCAGTGCAGCAGAGCTGATCTTCTCCTTTGAGCCCTTATAGACAATGTTACGTATTCTGGCCTGTAAAAGCAAAATGTATACATCTCTCAGAAAGTGACACACAAGTGCAATAAATAAAATAAAATAAAAATAGTTTTCAATAACGCACCTCTGAATCAGTGAGATAGACGCCGTGATTAACAGCAAAACTAACATCACCTGGCAACGCCACAACCCGCACCCCTGAGAACCCGTCCCATGGAATCACTGTAAAGACAATCAATAAAAGATATAAATAACATCAACAGTAAAACGTCTTACTAAAGTATTTTTAAGATGCTAACTTGCCTGTACAAAACATTAAAAAGTAAATGCTTTTTTAAATGTCTTGTTTGGTATTTAGATGTGCGATTTTATAAATGTTAGCTCACGCTGTTGTGTTGGAATATTCAGGATCATATCAGTGCTGCACACCCAAACGCCCGGCGGAGAACCAGCACAAATCTGAAACATTTTCATAATAATGCACTCATATTACTGTATTACAATCAAGAACACATTTTGGTTTTAGGACAACTCTGATGTTTGATCCACTTCAAATGTTGACTAGTGTTTATATTGAGAGAGAGAGAGAGAGAGGTGGATGAATTCATGCTTATTTGTGTGTGCATAACTGTGCATACGTTCTGCTCACCTTTGTGGACAGACAGTCCAGCAGCAGGTCTAAACAGCAGACGGCTCCTTCTACAGCATCTGATCTCTGTAGGGGCATCCAGCAGAAAGCCCTGCTGCAGCCGTCCCACGGGAAATCTCTGCCCTAGAAACACAAATACACTATTAGCACACCTTTGAGAATAATCTTCATCTAAAACATTTTTTTTATTATTTTTATTATTACAGACCGTGTGAAGGATGAGAATGTGAGCTTCATCTAGAACATCTGCGTTCACCACCTAAACACAAACACACACATTTAAAGGACTTTTACAGGAAGATCCTTATGAATTGAAGTACAGAAAAAACAGTTGCACTTTATTTTACAGTACATGTACTTACAGTGTACCAACCTAAGAAAGTACTGGTATGTAACTACATTGGGTAGGGTTAGGTTTAGGAATAGATTCAAGGTTAGAACCTAGTTGTTATTACCTAGTTATTGTAATTACTATAACAAGTACAAAAGAAACAGTAAAATAAAGTGCTACTGAGAAAACTCTATTTTGGTCATTTATCATGAACAATACTATTACATTGCTGAATAAGAAATCTATGGCCTATCCATTCCCCAGTCTCAACTAATAAAGGATAGGCTATAAACTAGGTTAATCAACACGTGACAACCCCGATAATATCGGTATCACGTGGTTGGGGGGTCATTTGTGAGCTTGGTTTTAAATAGCCTGAAAGCACTGTGCTCCTTACTTTCGCTTTTAAATTTGCGGCATTTCAGCAACAAGCAGTTGTTTGCTTTTAGTTTGTTTGAGTTTTTCCTCTTTCCCTCACTTTCCTTCTCTTTTAAATAGCCTAGTTAAAAAAAAGATTAAAAAAAGAACCATGCGCATTTTACTTTCACTTTTAGATTAGCGGCAATTCAACAATTGCTTGAATTCAATTCAAGCGACAACAAAATACAATGCAGAACAAAGAACTTTTATTAACAAAACAAATTAAAAATACACCTTGCTATAAACCTAATATAAAAAAACCCAAAAAACTTACCCAAAGTTTAAATGGCCTGGGTATACAAAACTAAAAATCGGTAAAGAATGGGGAACAAATAATTATGAAACCTATAACATTTATTAGCAAAACGAGTAAGAAACTAAGGAGGCACGGACGGCATACACCTTGATGTAGGCCTAAAATTATGGGGAACAAATACAGCTTAAATAAAACAAAAACCTGCAAAAACCGTGGATCCAAATACATGAGAAACAAATTATTGTTTTTACTTCCACTGTTTTACTTATATGGCAGAAGACAACAGGCTTTCCAAAATCCAAAATATTTTAACAAGTGTTTTTGCATTGTTTTGCATTCAAACACTTCCATAAACGTCTTGTCTGTCTCACCTCACTCTTCTTGTCCTTCAGCTCGACTCGTGATAAATTAAATCTGATCTTTGCTCGAGCGTGACTCTCGTTTGTTAGATTGCGCTGTAAATTATTTAGGTGTGGGACAGTGTCACAGTGGGCAAGTGCTGTAACCAGTGTTGTGGCCTAACACCGGTATCACCGCCAACACCGTCTATCACAACAAGCCTATACAGAATTGCTGTTTTCTATTTTAATATATCCTAAACAGAAATTTACTTCTACTGCGTTTGTTATTATTTCTGTGATATTAAACAGTAAACATTTCAATTGATCAACAAATCAGAATTTTACAACGCTTCCTGAATGGTCATGTGACATTCAGCTTTGCATCACAGGATTAAAATACATTTTAAAATATATTAGCATAGAAAACGTTTTTTTTTAACTGTAATAATATTTCACAGCATTAATGTTTTTATTAAATTTTTTGATCAAATAAATGCAGCCTTTGTTAGCATAAGAGGCTTTTTTATATTTATTTTAAACTCTTGACCGGTAGTATAAATCTTTATGGGTCTTAAACCCATTTGGGGCCTTTTTAGGTTCAAGAAATTCCTTTGGAAATCCTGCACACATCCTTTAGGACTCCTCTCCAAACCTCCCACCATCTGCACACACACAGAGATGTCTAGTAAGCTCACGCTGTATCCGGCTCTGGCACTCAGGTGTTCTGCAGCTACCAGCAGGGCGTTCAGTGTGGCCCCGCCGCTGCCCAGCCGGGCGTAAGGGTCAGGAACAGTCAGCAGCAGAGCATCTGCTGGGAGAACACCCCGCTTCTGACGCACCTCCAGCTCTGAAACACACACAAACCTCCATAAGGTTCATCTACACCTGGTCCGGAGATCTGCTGTGAGCTAGACCCTTATCTAATGAAGCACTCTGTGGTTCTATGGTAGGGTGAGAGCATCAGACAGTAGGCTACTTTGATGGCATCTGATGATAATTCCAGTAATTTGGCATATGAAATGGCACCTAAATCCATGTACTTAATTCAAGTATTATCATAATAATGTCCCAAACATCATCTATTTTAAACATTATCTTAATGTTTCATTATGTCTCAAGGCTGCCCAGATGGATTCAATAAAAACCACAATTAGAGAATGTTAGAGTAGATATATGATTTTTGTAGTAACTCAGCACAGGCATACGTAGAGAATAAATGATTAACTCACCTCTCTGGAAGGCATAAACGCTGTCTTTATGTTGACATGTGAGCACGATAACGGTCCACTTCTGCAATGCTTCATCTACCATCCTGGCCTGCTTTATTACTTACAACTATAATTACATCATGACAATATCTTTAAAGAACAATCCTATTACTGTGCATGTTATTGCATCATGAGTAATCTCTTACCAAAATTAACCATGGTTTGTTACAGTAAAAGTTTTTTTTCTACACATAACATGGTTAGACTATGGTTAATTTATTGTTACCACGGTTTAACTATTAATGTTTTTGGTTTAAATTTTTGTAGGGGTTATGTTATTTGCACTAGCTCCCTCTAAACATATTATCAAACGACGTTTTATAACATTTGTCTGTTAAATTGCTGTTGTCACTTTACAAGAGATAATAATGATGTCCTTTATAATACAGTATTTTGAGTGATGATAGTAGGCTAATTTAATTTAGTTTACAGACTATTATTAATCATCTGTCTGCTATTGCTAAGAGTTGCTGTTTCATTTGTAACTTAAGTAAACAAACACAAAAGTATAAACCATTTACAGGTGAAACTTACCTGCACTTGAAGTCCTGAATTAATTACTGTGATAGAAATCGAAAGGAAACTTTTGGCGAAGACGCGGAGCGCGAGCGAGTCGAGTCACAATGCCAGGCAAGACTAACCGATTAATGATTTATTATAGATTTAATGTCAACATTATCATAACGTTTCCTTACGTATCAAGGCTGCCCAAATGGATTCAACAAAAACTCAAAGAAAACAACAACTTGAGAACGATAATGTAGATATGAACTCTTTTTAATAAATCAGCACAGGCATACGTTGAGAATAAATGATGAACTCACCTCTCTGGAAGGGATAAACGCTGTCTTTATGTTGGCATGTGAGCACGATAACTGTCCACTTCTGCAGTTCTTCATCTGCCATCCTGGCGTGCTTTATTGCGTATTCTGTGACCAACAAACTCGCGCGTGCAAAGAGCAGAAGCGAACAGCGCTCGGATCCGATTTATTCGCCATCTGTCACTGGATTAGAACTCATGGTAAACATTAATTACCCGATTCGTGCTCTTCGACCACAAAACACTGAACGCAACACTTCCGGACTACAAAGCAGCTTCTGGACTACAATCTGACTACATGCAAGGCGCGCTGGGAAATGTAGTTTGACGCTAAACAAAACGTTCTGGTTAGTTTTAATAATATGAACATGGTTATATGGACAGCAAAGAATCAATTCTGTTAACTATGCCTTATTTTAGAAAGAAAGATAACTAGAGATTTCTTACCTGAATCTTTTTTTTTTTTTTTTAACTAAAATAATAAGTTTGACTCTTTAACAGAGATGGCAAAAGTACAAACAACCTTCACTCAAGTAAAATTACACTATACTCGTGTTTAAAAATACTCCAACAAAAGTAGAAGTACTGACAACATTTTTTTTACTCAAAGTAGATAAGATAGAATGACATAGGTCTAAAATTACTAAATTACTATTGCAACTTAACAGTAGATAATGATTTATCATATTATATTTACCATATATTTCTTTATCATACAGTATTTTGAGTGATGATAGTAATTTAGTTTAGTTTACAGTAGACTGTAATAAATCATCTGGCTGCCATTGCTAAGTTGCTGTTTAATTCTTACCTAAATAAACAAACACAAAACTACAACCCATTTACAGGTGAAGTCCTGAGTTGGTAACTCTGATAGAAACCGAAAGGAAACTTTCGCGGAGGCGCGCGCGCCAGGCAAGACTAACAGATTCATGATTTATCATAGATTTGATGATCCACCAAAACTGAAGTAACGAGCCTGGTTTGAAAATGTAAGAAGTAGTAAGTACATAATTTGAGTGAAAATTTTAGTAGTAAAAGAAAAAGTAGTATAAATACCAGAAAAAAACTACTTAAGTACAGTAACAAAGTATTTGTTTGCTTTGCCCTTGATTATAGCTTAAGTAAATAAAAATAAAAAAAATCACAATTTCTTGAATCCGACATTTTACTTGTTTGAAACTAACAAAAACTAAAAAGATGCATTCCTGAAATCAATTCTGCTTGTGCTTTGAATCAAATAAGCTCACCATCTATAGACTTCAGCTTCCATATTGTCAGATACAGCCAATGCATTTCATAAATAATAATAATAAAACAGTTAAAGAGGACGAACTCCTTTTTATTTTATGAAAACATTATAAAATATGAACTCGGTTGTCCATTTCTATGTAACATGTTTACATGAACCACTATAAGCAGAGGCAGACAGATCATCAAATGGTCCCACAAAGATTTCAGAGCAATAATCCCGAACATTCAGACGAGAATTTTAACTTTCCCCTCATATTTAAATCAAAGCGACCCCTAAACACCTTCAGTAACATGATACGAAACAGTAACAGCTCAGGCATTGGTGCTGACGTCAAACTAGCGCTAGACGCTTACATTCACAGTAAGATTATAATGCGTTTGATACATTAGATCAGGCTGTTTTTGGACTTGCACATTATCAGAATACAGACGCACTACCACAACATAACACACAACCCACTCACTGTGACCAGATACACTTACAGCATAAACTTTGGGATGACTTCCTGATGATTATTACTTTTAATGTATCAATCCCAAAACACAAAAGTTCCTGTCTGTGGTTTCCCTGCAGAAATAAAAACAGCATCAGCATGATGAATGTTTTGGCCGTTATGGTCTCACGCACACATTCACGCATGCAAACGGAAAGTAAAGTTTTGGTTCAGTCATGGCGCTGACCGGTCAGGTCAGAAGGATTGTCCTTGTGTGAGGTGCTTGTGTAACAGGCACGCTAACTTCCTATAGCATCCTAAGCACAGCCGATTAAATAATTACATTCTCATAGCATTTTAAATATAGTGTTATAGCTCAAGCGGGATGTTTCCCGTGTTCCTACCCGCTAAATGTAATTAAAAGCAACAGTTTTATTCAGAAATGGCTGTACGTGCGCTTCCACTACCGTTAGTTCACTGCATAGTGTTCTGCATCGAAATGTGTGTTCCTGCATAGCACCGATCATTAAACCCAAAACCAGAGGGACAGTGGACCCCGAACCTTAAACGCCTCACCTATGTAACAGCTACAAAGACATATTTTTCCTAAATATACACAACAACCCTCTCCGCAGGGACAGAAAATGATGGCACCGTCTCTCTGGATGCCGCTTGACAGACACCATGAGCGTTGGTTATGATCTGAACAGGATTATAAACACAAACGTGTGTCCAGTCGCGATGTGTAGTTCACGGCTGTTTGTGTGTGGAAGGATGGATTCATGACTTCCTGTGTCGGACCGTGTCCATACTGCCGTTGAGCTTGCTACGACCTGATGTGGCTAAATTGCTGCCGTCGGCGTGTCCAGGGACTCGATCTGAAGACCCTTCCTGTCTGCGCCGGCGTGTTTCTTTGTATCGGAGTGTGATGTCACTGTCAACGCAGAACATGTTAGTTAGGACATTTAATCACTTTTTAACTCTTTACTTAATATATGAAGAGTACATTTGCGAAAACAGATAACGCCGTTTAAAAAAATAATAATTGTGCATTTCAGTTAATCTCAATTAAAACTGCATTTAGGTTATTTTGATCAAGCAAGTAATAAGTAATGAAAAAACACAGCTAAAAACTACTAACACAATCAAACAACGATAAAGTAAAAAAAACTATTTTTGCAAATAAACTCTTCATATAGAACACTAACAAACTATTGTTTTTGCAGCATATATAGTATAACATTTGCAGCGATTTTTCAGGATGCCTACATGATTCTGACAAATAAATGTATTTTATATCTGCATATATACATACATATGTTTCAGATTATATACAGTGCAAAAAAAATTATTATATATATATATATATATATATATATATATATATAAATAAACAAACAAATAATTATTGTATATACACACACACACAAGAAAATACACACTATTCTTAAAATAATAATAATAATAATAATAATAATAAATATAGCTGCAAGCAGCAATTATCGGGGTTCGAGCATTTGAAGGGTTTTGAGGTTGTATAGGGCAACCTGAATGTATGACATAAAGTAAAGCACATTGAACATGGAGAAAGGCTCACCGACACACACACACACAGCCACAGAAATTAAATGGTTAAAGTATTACATTAAGATCAACATATGGATACACACACATTCATGGGCATACATTCACACACATTGTGT
>JAUMHE010000085.1:4197474-4224574 GCA_032359235.1 Enteromius mattozi | reverse complement strand
ATAATAATAATAATAATAATAAAAATCCTAACAATTACAATAGGGTTTCAGCGCTACGCGCTCGAACCCCTAATAATAAGCAAAATGGTATATACTGGGGGAGTACACATGCAAATACCATTATGAACAGAACCTTGATAATCATTTGGACTATGTGGATAACATTTTTCTTCAAATAAAAGCTTGAAAATTATATTTTGTGCAATAAATTAATGCAATTTATTATTAATAATTAGGTCTGGGACAATAAATTAATGCATTGTAAATCAAGTAATTGTTTTGCATCGATTATGAGATTTTCTGAATGCATCGCAATTTTCTCTTGAATCGATTCTGAGCTTAGTTTTGAACAGCAGATGGCACTGTGTGCTTTGGAAACAGCCCTACTGGCTTCCAGTTCGTTTCACACACACCACTTGAACATAAAGTCATTCATACAGTTGTTGAAAATGTTGAAGTGAATCATAAGGGTGTTCACAGTGGGCTGTTTTTACATTAATCTCATCATAAAAGCATAAGAGCCAAGGTGCAAGTACATTTAACCACTCACATGACTCATCCGAATGCACAAGGGCTATTTTTTGTTTGCATTTAAAGTACCAAAAAAGTAGCCTAGAGTGACATCTGCGGTTAAAAACTAAGCTCAGAATCGATTACAGAGAGAATCGTGATGCATTCTGAAAATCTCACAGTCGATCCATGGACCGCAATGCATCGATTTATTGTCCCAGCCCTATTAATAAATACTATTTTATTTTGCTATCATGCTTATGGAGTTGAATTGCAGGTTTATTACCGGATGAAGAACCGCCACAGTGTCCAAATAAGGATGAGAACGATTCCGAGTATCCAACACTGCGTGATTAGGGAGGGAATTGGCAGCATGATGGTGTTGGGATCGTATTTGACCACGATCAGAAACTCTGTAACAGTGATGGCTGCCACAATCCATGCTTGCTGGCCCAACTTTTTATGGAATTTCCTAGAATGCAAATGATACATTAGATTTACTTCCTACAAACACACAATAAATGTATAGCAGCACAGAAAAAACCCAGTTACTAGTGAGCTGCCAAACTAGGTCATATTTTCAGGCCTCATTAGCATGTCTCAGGCAAAAAAAGCCACTCCGGATTACAAAAATCTAAAACAGCATAGCTGTTCACTTACAAATAACTACGAATTGAGGGAAATCGTGTTGCAATAGATGTTTATTCCTTCATCAGTACAGATTTGGAGAAATTTAGCATTGTATCACCAATGAATTCTCAGCAGTGAATGGGTGCCGTCAGAATGAGAGTCCAAACAGCTGCTAAAAACATCACAATAATCCACAGCACTCCCATCCATCAATTAACATCTTGTGAAGCTGCATGTTTATAATAAGCTTTTTACTTCACAAGACATTAAATGATGAACTGGAGTCATGTGGGTTATTGGTGTCCAAATTATGCAATGCAAAATATCCCCAAATCTGTTCAGCCTACATAGACAACAGATCTAGACAGGGACTTACGGATCATCCATGAAGTCGTAGATCTCTCGCATGGCCACTCCACCCACATTAACAAAGAAGACGAGCCGCAAAAGCACCAGATAATGTTCAGGAGGCATCCACAACACAAACTTTAAATAAAACGTATTCAGCTCCGCCAATAAGAACTGCAAAAGATTTAGAGAAAAGGGCATTATTTTTCATTCAAAATCATTGTGCAGTGATCACATGTAGTGATCATGTGACTCACCGTGAAAATAATACCCAACACCGCCAGCCATCTTCGCAGATTAGATGCGGGGCGCCACTCAAACTTCACCCAGCTGTACGGGGTAAACTGGAAGGCAATACGTTTGATTTTCCCCCTGAAGCACAAAATTGTAGAACGTCATAATAATTGAGTTTTTAACCTGCAGACACATCTTTTCAGAGGTTTATCGTGTTTTTACTTGTATGTTGGGATGTTCCACAATCCCTGCCACTGATACGGCTTCATGGAGAGCCAACCGAGAGTCTTCATGCCACAATAAATCCCCAACCCGTTACACACCAACACATCCATGATCCACTACAGCAAGAGAGAGTCACTTCATGAGGATGTGTTCTATCTGGCCTCTTTAAAACAAGACGATGCATGACTCACAGGGTGTATTTGGTTTGTTTTACTCACATGGTCCCACCAGCACTCAGAGAAGTTGGGCAGCTGGTGTTCGAGACTGTACTCTAGGAACTCAAACATCACACTGATGATCATACACATCCACCAGTCCCTGATCATCAGCGTCTGACAGACACAGACACAAAACACATGACTAACGGTTTCTAATTCAATTTATTGATGTCGTCTGCTGATTTTAGGTGTGTGGTAAAGATCAAATTTTGACCAACCTTAATGTACCAGCCGAGAAAATGGGCAGGAACAAATCCATCCATTTTGTCCTGTTGGGAAAATAATATAATAATCATAAAAATAACCCTAAAAATAACAGTGATGCTGCAAACTCAAGTATTTAATACAACAAGAAATTAAAATGTGCTCTGTTTATGTCAATAAATGACTTTGGCCTTACCTTTTGATCAGTGCAAGTTAAGAAAAATGTTTTTATAATTTTTTTCCCCCCCCAAATATTCAGTTTGATTGGAAAGTACAAAAAATTACAGAACTTTAATGTTGAACAAGATATGAGCATGAATCAGCATTACAGAATTACATCTGTCATACACAAATGACTGTACATTATCTCTAACATACTGTATATGCATAATAAATCTGTGAAGAATGTTCAGATGGATATTTAAGTGACTAGCCATATGCGCAACCTTCTGTAACAGATGCATCTGATGCATTACCCGTGTCAATGCCGTTTATTAATATTGATTCTAATGCATACCCAGATGTTGTGGAAGGGGTCGGCAGGATGTCCAGGGTCATAAATGAGGCAGTTCCCGCCATAATCTCTTTCAGGAAGAGGGACGCCAAGCTTTGGGTCAATGTACTTCATAAACTGCCTGCCATCATGCACTGTCTGAAAGACAAATCAGACATTTCAGTACAACACAATACGGAAGAAAATATACGTAAAGTTGTGTTTTTGAAGCTGATAACAAACCTGAAACAGGATGAAGATAAGGAAGAGTTCATACACAACAGAAACACATAGCCAGAAACGCCAGTATGCTGCAAAGACAAATACATATCCACATTAACATTAATTCTAATATAAAAACACTAAAAATACTAATGCACTAATATACAGATAGCTACAAAATTGTGAGGGGTTTATGTTGATGATTGAAATGTTTGTTTTCTGTATCATGTAGTTAACATACTTGAAATAAGAAATTGAGATTAAGACTGTGAAGCTCTTTTGACTACAACCATTTGTTTGCATCTACGTCTCTAAAGACTGTCTCTATGTTGGAGTCACTAGATGCTCTTTTCTTCTAAAAACGACCTTACATGCTTCACTGGATTGAAATTTAACACTGTTCACTGTGACAGTTGGCTCAACTTATAATTTGTGTCTATATTTGTTGGTTGTCTTGTGCCACTGAGAAGCCTAAATCACCGGAGGAGGAGACCTTCAATCATCTTTCACATTTCTGTGAGTGAAGTATTGAAAGCCCCAATCCAGCTCGTCCAGTAAAGCGAGTCGGCCCTCATAACAGCGAGAACAATAGAGAGCATTTTGCAGGGAGTTGTGAGTTACTGTTACTGTGACAACATACTCATTGTTTATTACGTTGAAACATTCTTTTAAACAGCGTCTCAGAAATCTATTTCATACAGTACCTTATCTTGTCATAATTTAAAAGAGTTAAAACTACTGTCAATCTATGTGTTCGATTAGTTAGCCATGTTACAAATTAATAAGTAGCAGCTACTACAAAAGTTATGTTGTTTCACTGCCATGGTATTTCTAGGACGTTGCTAGTTAAATGGTAACGAATAGAATAGAAACAATGGCCGCTCACATTTTTTAATGACCTTGGTTCCAAAAGTATTTTTTCTTTTCCTTTTTCATCCTTGAGAATTTTTTTAAAGAGTCATTAACAAAATCAACCGGAAACAAGGTGAATCTTTTTTCGTTTCACAGAAATGTGTGATATAAACTTGTATAAGTTATAAAATTGGAATTGCAAGACAAAGTCTCAATCATGAGAAATACAGTCAGAACTGCAAACCTGTAAATTATTTAAAGAAGATTTAGAGTAAAAGCATAAAACCTGAGCATAAATGTACAATAGGGCTGCAAAATGCATCATTTTTCAAAATTTTGACTGCAATTACAAATGCGATTTTGGGCTTTTTTTTTTAATTGCCACTGCACAAAATAAAACCAAATAACACAAAATATAGCAGATAAATAACAGATTTTTTTAAATGTTTTTTTTTTTTTTATCTTTTCAAGCGAAATGTCCCTAAATGACTGCACAAAAAAATAAATAATTGTTTTTTTTTTTCAAGACTGCACAACTTGTCCAAAAGGTGTGATTATATAGAACTATAAAAAAACCTATTTTTTTTAGGATGCTGATAATTACTAAATAATAAATATTATTAATTTATATTATAAATATTATAATAAAAGAAATGACTGTAGCAATTCACTGTAAAAAGATCATTAGAAAGATGATAACATTCTATATAGAACTGTAATATATAATATTTCTACCTATATTTATTTATTGCATTATTTCTTCATTTTTTATTAAGCATGCAGCCTTAATTTAAAGTAAATATAACCTTTAAAAACTCCTTATCTACATATTCAATTCTGCAGTTTAATTATTTAACTTTATATTGCAACACAAAAATAAAACATAAAATGCTATTTACAGACTTCTGGGAACACTACTGAGTGACTCAAATGACTTGGTGAATCATTTTATGATCTGGTTCACAGAGAAGACAAATGAATCCGTCTTCTCAACATAAGAAGGACTTGCAAGGTCCTTTCAGAAGACTATCTGATGATTGCATCAGTTCGCACAATTGTAACGCAATGTGTAAAACAATGATGTATTTGTTTAGTCACGCATCACGGTTAGTTGCTGGAAAGCATGTTACTGGAAAAGCTGCGCTATTCTTAAAACAGCTGAACGACTGTCACATTACTGAAACCTGTGGTTAAGTCACTACTTTTTGCTACTCCACCTCAACAGCACCAGGAGACCTCACAATTACAGCCTCTCATATCTGACCTGAAGGTGATGTGAAACCTGGGTTAAGGTTAAATCATCTCTGAATAAAGGTTACTGTTCTGACTTCAATTAGGGTTAGATCATGGAAAGGTTACTGGTCTGACCTGGGTGAGGACGTGTGAAGGGACCATCTTTAGCTTGTGTTACTCCAAAACAAAGGAACACCAGAATACTTGCCACAATTCCTCTGAAAAAGACAAATATACACAGATTCAAATCAGACACTGGAGAAAATGCGAGTGGCTGTTTCTGCGTAAAATTCACTGGCACTGTGTTTCCAGGACGCTGCAAGGCAAATGCGAATAAACAGAATAGAACAATGGGTACCACATTTTTAGTGACATTGGATCCAGAGGTATTTTCATTATTCATTTTCCACCCATTTTAAAGAGTCATGAACCAAATCAACCAGCAACAAAGTAAATCTGTTTCGAATGTGATATAAATTTGCAATTGTGAGTTATAAAGTCAGAATTGTTTTCATGCAATTGCAAGTTTATCTCAGTTCTGACTTTTTCTTTACAATTTTAAGGAACATTGCTTATATCTCACAGAATTTATAACTTGCAATTGCATGCTATAAAGTTACAATTGCAAGACAAACTCGCAATTTAGACTTTTTTCTGAGATTTATAAAACAATTCAGAGGAAAAAAAGGCACAATTACATTATTCATTCAGTGATGAAAATTGACTTCCATAGTTCTCTGATTGGTGAAGAACTGCTGAAGAATCATGGGAAATGTTTTTTTTTTTCCCACCAGGAAATCAAAGAGTTAAATCAAAGTTAAAATAATAAACAAAATCATATATCATCGATTAAAAACCCTGCAGTATGTCTGTCTTTAAATGTTTATAAACTATCGTTCAAAATAAATCGAAACCCACCTTTTGATGAGTGTGTCAGGTGGTGGTCTCAAAAAGTTCAATACTAGGGGGGTAGTTTAAACCTTCTAATAAATCTACACACTGCTTTCATATTGAAATACTAGCTGCTCTTTCTTCTGATAAAGGTCGTGTGCTTTTAAGCACAGCAGGTCAGTCTGTGACCTGGACTTTGTGATCAGCAGCAGATGTCACACATAATCCCGTTAGCCAATAGAAAGCATGCCACTTGCCAAGGCCGTCCCAGCTACAGCCATGTGGCATTTCTGTCCACATCAGACCACTTTAGCTCTTCTGCTCAGGAGGAAACAGTGCATCTCATTCTCTGGCGCTCTGAATTGCATTCTGGTCATAGCGCTAAAGGTAAAGGACCGACTGACTGCATGCCATCCATACCTTTTAGTGTTGTACGCCGTGTCATGTGGCGTCTCCTCCAGTAGTGTCACATAAACTAAAGCGCATGTCAGGATGAACAGCACTGTCACAGTATGTGCCCTCCTGCAGAAAGAAAGACGAAACAAGAGTACAGAGCTTGCATTCAAATGTTACCAGAAGTCTGGTAACTCAAAACCTGCTGAGCTGGTATACAGGTTGATCATAAACACAACCACACCTCAACACACACACACACATATACAGGGGGAGAGAGTACTGCAGTTTATTACAGCAATTCTAGTTCTTGGAACTGATTTTCAAAGGGGTATTTTGACCTTTAAGAGAGTCAAAGAGGTTTTTATTCTCAACAATAATGGCGAATAAAAGCAAATAAAAAAAATGAAGGTAGCTTTAAATAATTACAAATACTTTTCAAAGCCTTAAAATTAAGAAAAGCATTGCATTTAAAGGGGTACTTCACAAGACAACACTGGATTTAAACAAAAAATATAATAAAATAAACAACAAATATTATTACTAGCATAAATATTAACAGTAATAATTAGATTTATAATTGTAATCTACTTACTGCATTAAAAAAAAGACTAATAATATTGGCTGAAAACTAAAACTAGCCATTTATGCAGACAATTAGCATACATGATATTGGATTATTATTACAATAATTATTATTAAGATTATAATAATTGAGATTAACTAAAATATTATTACTATTAGTATTATTATTAATATTATTATTTTGGAATATTATAAAAAATATATATATCAAATGTCATTCTTTGTTAACGTTTATGTAATCTAATTTCTTCTTTATAGTTCTCTGTGAGAGACTGGGAGAGAAAGAGTCTTGTCCGCAGCATCTGTCCATCTTAAAGCCTTTAATTGATCGAGTGTCATTCTGCTGAGGTTGCAGAAGAGAGAAAAGCCGAGCAAAGCTGTAATACTACTGAACAGCTTCTGGACATCACACACACACACCATATCATATCCCTAGCTATATACATTCACCACAAAAAGAAAGTCTAAGAACATAATGGGCTGATAAATATAACCATTACAATAACATGAGAGATGTGAACTCACCAGAAGAATGTGTTGGTTCCATCATCGAACACTTCACACTCAGAACGGCCAGTTAACTGGAGATCATCTGTGCCTGACCTCTTCCACTCACCTTTAGCCATCACGGAAGAGCTTAAACTAAACCTGAACTTAACCTAACCTGACCCAGCCCACCTGTGATTTCACTGACAGCTATCTAAACCCAACACACATTAACCAGACTTAGCCTGACACAACACATACAGGACTAACAGACACCTGTCATGTCAAACTAAACCAACAGACCTGTGCTGAACTGACTCAACCAGACCTGCAACTAAACTGACCACTAACCCAACATACCCATGCTGTGATTTACAACCAAACGAATCCTGACTGACACACTTAACCAACCCAAACCCAACTCACTTGCGCTGAGATTTAACTAAACCAGCGTAAATCACTACAACCCCCAAAACAACATACACTCACCTTGACTAGCTAAACCAGCGGAGCTGTGTCTATCAAACCTGTAATAAAACATAAAACTACTAAAATCACAGTCAGTCACAGAGGCTCGCGCGCGTCCCGCCACTGGCCGGTAACGGAGCGCGAGCGCATTAACCGGATCAACAGTCGCTCGTGAACGAGGGGTTTTTAGATGACCTCTTCACGCTTCATATACGAGCGCAACGCGAACGCACCATCCTCCGAAGGCCAATAAAACAATTTTACAGAGTGCAGCCGGCGCACGCGCACCTTCTCATGCGCTTCAGAAACATATAACCATCGTAAGGTCGCGCGGCATGGCGTCATTTCCGCTCAGGCGGCGTCACGAATTTGTGTTTTTGGTCATCAGAGCATGTGCACAACATGTCTCTCACTTCTGCATCCACAATTAGTGATGAACACCTCATTATGTATGTATTATTTGTTTATGTACATACATTTATTAAAAATCTTGCAAATAAAGACTAACCATCGTGTCTCTCCAGGTTTAAACACGTAATAGATTATATGAGGTGTGGTGGAGAGGTTTACATAATCATAAAACATTTGCATCACGTGATGAAAGGAAGCATTCTGAGAGGCCATGCCTTCCACAGTAAAACGTACATTAAACACTGTGATGATATCTATACATTATGTAAGCAGTCTGCATGCAAAACACCTTATCTCCTGTTTATGTGCAGTAATGGTGTTTACAACTATAAAAGCTTTTCCAGTCAGTCTCAACATGTCAGTGTCTCTTAGTAGAGCTCAGTTCACAATTGTAAGGGTTAAACTGTACTATTACTTTCTGTGTCTCTCTCATAAACCTTGATTAATTTGCTTGATGCAGAGAAAGATGTGTGATGAGTGTATTTGTTAGACTCCAATTCGGACTCACAGATAACAGAACATAAATAAGATGACTGAAGCCAGCAATTATCAAGGTCATAAACTTATCTGATTTATTTAGATTTGCCTCAAAGTTTATTTAACGTTATAATACACTGTGATCAAAAGAGGGCGCTGTTGCACTGTTCACAGAAACAAAGCTCAAATACTGAACAGAAACTAGTAAATATTATTAGTAAATAGTCAGTTCATCTTTTATAAAGCATTGTTCCAACATTAATAGTCATTAGTAAGCAGTTTATGAATACAGCTATAAATGTCTTGTTCTTGGTTTATACTGTAAGCATATCTAAATGTACAAAGGAGATTTAAAGGCTCGGTTATCTTCCTAACAGAAGAAAATAAACAAACACAACACAGAGGGATGCAAAACTATTAATTTCAAGATGCAAAAAAATATGAAACTGTACACTTTAATTTTTTTTCTATGAAATTGAAGGTTTGTTTTTCATTTATCAAGTGTACAGCTATATATTTTACATCTTGAAAACATATGTCTGTGTTCTGTATCCCTTCTGTTTTGTGTTTGTTTAACTTTTCTGTTTGGAAGATAAATGAGCCTTAGATCTGCTTTATTAATGCTTTACAAGCTATAAATAGTCCTCACTTTAGATGAGCTCACAAAAAACAGAGGTCTGGCAACTACCTAATGCTTTATAACTACCTGATTAATTATGAATTACAGCAGGAACATGTATTAATAAAGCATTTATTAACAAAATGAGCAACTATTATCATGTGTCTAAATAATAAGATTTTTATTTTTATTTTACTTAGACTTTCTAAATGATCTTATTAAACACTGACAACTCCTAAATAACTGGTTTGTAAATAATGTAATAATTTTAAAAAATGATAAACGGATCATTAATAAAGTATAAAAATACAATGATTAAACATTATATATATGCTCAAGCACAAGGCATTTATAGATGCACTTGTAAACTATTTACTAATGCATAATAATGTTGGCTTATAAAGGATGAATTGAGTATTTAATGCTTAACTAAAGATTCATAGTGTGTAGTTATTATAAAGTGTTACCAGAACTTTTATGTGAAATCGAAATAAATGTCACTTTAATATAATGTTTTTATTGTGTATTATTCCAATCAAACACTCAAATTAATTTACATTTGTTTATGGCTTATATATGAAAGGCTGCATATGTTTAGAAAATTAGTTTTAAACATCTATCTTAACATTTTTGATGGATGCCGTCTGTCGTTTTCATGTTTTACAGTTTAATTAATTAGACTGTTATCTTTTATTATTGTTATCTATTTTTTACTCGTGCGCGGCGGGGAAAAAAACGCTAAAATTATACATTTAAACATATACCTTAAAGCAACGAGGCACAACCAATCACAGCAGGATATACGTGGGTTTAACCAATCACTGACGAGAAGAGGCGGGTCTAACAGCAGAACCTAAAGAGTGGGGGATGTTAACCAATAGGAGCGAAGCGTGTGGTTTTTCACCGTTGAGGCGCAGGACTTTAAATCTGACCAGATTCAATCACGGCCAGAACTAGAGCGGTTTATAACGACGTGTGTTGTAATTCACACTGACTTGTTTTTGTCCTTTGGAATTTAAACTTATTTGGCCCGCTATCGACGATGTCTGCCGCCCTGTTTTCCACCATCGCCAGGGAAAGACTGGCCCCAACGAAAGCTGCTCCTGAGAGGAGCACAGAGATACTTCCGGTACTGAAGCGCACGGGAACGTGCAGGAATCTGTTCGGACCGGTGGATCACGACAAGCTGAGGCGAGAATTGTCGTCCAAACTTCGCGAAATATCTGAACGAGATCAGCTGAGATGGAACTTCAATTTCAGGGAAGGACAGCCGCTGGATGGGGGTTTAAAATGGGAGGAAACCGAGGACTGTCCGCAGTTTTACAGAGAAACGACTGCCGCAACGTTACCAAACAAGCCTTTTGTGGACTTGCCCACGACAGAAAGAATCACTCAAGTTGCCCCAAAATGTAGGGGTCATTCAGTGAAGATTCTGAACCAAGAGAAGCGTAACCGAAGAAAATTATCTCGCAAAACAGTCGCTCGCGTCCAGACCAAGAGACTCGCGGACACGCGCATTACAGGTAAACAATACACGACCTGCTATAAAATAAGCACTAGTCATGTAGCCTATGACAAATTTCTTTAAAAACAAACAAACAGTGTTCTTATTTTAATGTTGTGAATTTGTTTTCTTGTAGATTTTTACGGGAAGAGAAAGAAAACGGACCGTGTTCATAAGGAAAGCGGAAACTAGGGATAAAAAACGCTTCTTCTGAAGGAAAAAAAGCACCAGTCCGTGAGTCACAGAGTGGTGGCGGGAAACGGCCGGAAGTAATGACGTCTCAGAGTCATGATGCTGTGATTCTGGAATCGTATTTATTCACTGCTGTATGTGGTGTTTAATCACAATGGAGCAGCTCAGGTTGCTCTTTACAGTGTATAACTGATAAGTAACTTTAAATTAAAGTCAGGACAAGTAAGCTTATTTATTGTTTTGTAATACATATCAGCATGTATATATTTTGTAATGACTTAAGTTATTTATTTATTGTTTTTCACTTTTACATGTGTATTTTGTGGTTGAAAATGTAGCAGTTTTTCTTAAGCATAATCACAATCCTGAGCCATATCTGTTATTGTTGTAAAGACGTTCCTTTAATAAATGTGTATGTGTATATATATAAACCTTAATTGTGTCTTGTCTAAATATATATAATTTTTGAAATAACAAGCCATTGTTCTCAATACATTTACAAACATACACTGACTCTTAGTGTTGACCGAAAACAGAAAATCACAGCTATACCAAACATCTTGGAGCTTTACAGTAACACACATCCAGCATATCAGTATCATTACTGTTACATAATACAATTTGAGCTTCGTGGTTAAAAAGTAATGCTGGGGAAGTTCAGGAAGAGACACTTAAACTTTAAAACCCAATGGTAAAAATAAATTGTGTAAAAAAACTTAGAAATTGTTAGCCTATATTTTTAATAGAGTATGTGAGACAAATATTTATTATATATGGTGACTTATTAATACATTGAATCATAATTATATTTTATTTTAAGTTTAAAGTTTTAGTACTTTTGTTGTTTTTGTCATTTTTAATAGTTATATTATTTATACAAGTTTTATTTTTAGTTACTTTAATACATCAAGTTAAAATTAAAATAAAATTTTATTTCCAACTATTCTTTTCCCAATAGTCACAATTTTATTTTACATAAATGTAGGCTAACTATAATAACACACATATATATATATATTGCTGTCAAACGATTAATCGCATCCAAAATAATAGTTTTTCTTTACATAATATATGTGTTTATGCTGTTTATTTATTATGTTTATTTTAAAACACACACGTACAGTATATATTTTGAAAGTATTTACATATATTTACACATTACAGTGCATTTATATGTTTATTTCCTTATATTTGATATTATATCTAAATATATTTAATTATTTTATATATTTAATATATAAACATATCTTCATTAAACATATACATGCATATGTTTGTGTTTATATATACTTAATAAATATACACAGTACATACAAATATATTATGTAAAGTAAAACTTATTTTAGATGCGATTAATCGTTTGACAGCACTATAAATATATATAAATAGAATAGAATATGTGAGGAAAATATTTTTGTGAGTTTGTGTGTGTGTGTTTAAGGACTAAAAGAGTGGAATGAGAAATTGAGGACACAGATTATCAGTTAAAACAATGTTTCCAATAAAAAAATGTAAAAATCTTGGAATAATTGTTAGTATATTGACTATCTTTATTCTATTGATTATCTTTCACATTAGAACTTAGCATTAAAATGGCAACATTATTTTAAACCACGTTAATTAACCAAGATAATAGCACAAACCTCAAGATGTGAGGTATCATTACTGTCCGCAGCCCAAACATCGCCAGCATTAGCCTAACACTAGGATTAGTGGTTAGTTCACATTGCCTTTTCAAGCACGACTGAAAGAAAGAAAGAAAATGCCGTCGGGGGGGGGAGGGGAGGGGGACTGAATGTTTTCAAGACCACATAGGCAGAACAAAAGCGACTCCAAAACGAGCGGGAGAGATGAAAAGAAAGGACGAGAGCGTGCCATCTCGCTTTGACCTGCAAATTAGGCCGAATTAAAGGTCTGTGACCCGCGCGCTCCTCCTACAACTCCCGCGAAAACACCTGCCGGAGCGCGCGCATCGGAATGGCGCGTGCTGCATACAAACTCACACAGAGACTCGCCGTGAGCTGCTTAATATTCATGCGTGTTTAACATCTGTATGACAGAGAGCGCATCCTTCACTCTCAGACAGCAAACAGCTGCGTTCAAAACGCCCCCATTGTCGCTTTACACTTTTAGGGCCTATTATTTGTGTAAATCTCGTTTCGGGTTCAGTTTATAATCCTAGGCCAGTTACTGATTGCATTTGCTTGACTTCAAACTTAACATTTCAAAGCTGTCCTAAAATGGACAACGTACTAAACTACAAAGGACTTACCTATACAAACAACATAAAAGAAATGGCAGATAAAAGAACCAGCATATGAGTTGAATGGAACAAGAAAGACCATCTGACTTCAATTACTTTTAACTGATGTGGTTTTCTATAGGATACAGCCAAGTCACAATTGTGGGGGGGGGGGATTTCTGAGACTAAAAGTCCACATCAATTGTAAATATGGGGTGGGAGAAATGCAGATCAAACATCATTTACACAGCACTGTATTTTAACAAAATTTGGAAAAAATAGTGGTTTGTAATTCACAATCACGAAGATAATCTTCTTTTTATTATTCACCAAACAAAATTAGTTGTTGATACTTGCCGTGAACTGAAGAAATATATTAGTTTGATCATGTTTTCTTAGATTAACTAGTTGAATGAGCTTGAAAAATACAGTTAACAACATTTGTGTAAAAAAAAATGAAAATATTTACTTATTTTATTACCATGCCAAGAGTATTTCCTGGGTGTTAAGTTGCTACATTCATAACAAAATTATGCTTAAATAGGGTTGCATATTAACTGTTATATATGTATGTGTGTGATGCGGGTTACATTTGTGTAATCAGATGTATTTAACAATTAAAACTACATTTTTCCTGAAATTCTGTAATCTCCAAATTTTCACATTGTATGATTTAAAGGAATAGTTCACCCAAAGATTAAATAAAACTCCCAAGAAAGTTGTTTCTATAGATTTGAAGAAATTCAAGATATAACCTTGCTTAACCAATGAATCCTCTGCAGTGAATGGGTGCCGTCAGAATGAGAGTCTAAACATCTGATAAAAACATCACAGTAATCCACACTCCATTCCTTTTTTTCCATTTTTAGAACTTCTAGCCAAAATAGTCCATGAAAAAAATTTCTTGCAAAGCTTTTTACTCTCATGACGGCACCCGAATTCACTGCAGAGGATCCACTGAGTGAGTGATGTAATGCTATTGCTTTCAATCTTTTCAAATGAAGAAACAAATTTACATTTTAAAAGCCCTAATCAGCCTCACAAACAAAAACATGAAAAAACACTGTACAGCGGCCAAATATACTGTACTTGTGAAAAGTGCATGTGTGTATGAACCATACCTAGATCGGTGAATACAGGGAAATTACAGGACAGATGTCTTCCCTCATGAGTGCTGGGGTCTCCATTCTTTCTCACCCACTTCACAGCTGCGTCTCCATGGACACCAGCTGGCCAACCACATCCAGCAGGGGGAGGGGTCAACCAAGGCATAGATCACCAGCTGACACAATCACTCAAGCACATCAAATCCAGCCGATCTGTAATGTCAGAATGTTGACACATGTGATCAAGCAGCAGTCATGAATGAGTAACTCACCAGCTGACCAAATGACTCTTCTTTGAGAAAACTCTTGTCTGTAATTAAGGAGTGGTTCTTGACATTTTTTAGTATCACTGATTTAGTATACATTTTCCTAATATTTTGAATTAGATTTGATTGTTATGTTGTGTCTATTGATTTTTATTTATTAGTTTTAGTTTATTTATTTTAGCAGCATACTTCAAGTTAAACCAAACAAAAATGTTTAGAAAGAAATGGTTCATTTTTATTTAGCCTAATTTCAGTTATACTGTTTAAAGTTAACTACAATGACCCTGGTTCTCGGGTGCTCTGCATGGTCGAATAAAAGTGAACAGAAGAACTATATAAAGATGTACAAACAACATTATGTAGTAGGCTACAGAAAGATTTTATGTTACTATGTTGGCAAACTGTATAGGCTGAAAAAAGATTCAGGCTTAAATAGATAATAGTAAAAAATGATTAAAATTGATAAAAACTATATTGAAGTTGTTTGTTCACAAACTTGTGCAGTGGTTTGTTGTATGTGAGATCTGCTGTAAATTACACTATAGCGCCACCTGCTGGTGTGTTTACAAAATGCTGTGAGGCCTTATAATCTGGTCAGTTGAGTACTATGCCATTTACATTGTATTTATAATATAATATGGTAATGGTCTCTGATTCATGTCAAGAAAACTTTTTTGGAGACTAAAGAGCTAATAGAGGGCGACACGAAATATAATTAGGCTATATGTTCATTTATTTATTTATTTTATTTTTTTATCTACGTGACTTGGATGTAAGATGCATATTTTCATTCGTATGTATGTGAATGAACATGAATATTTTAGTTCCATGCTATTATCAGACCTACCAGAAACGATTAATTTTTTTAAATATAAGATACCTATAGTTAGGCTACAAACTTTACATAGCTGCTGTTTAGTTTGAGTTAAGTCCTTGATCTGTACTAGCTGATAACAAATATACCATGTCTGATGTCTTACCTGTTATTAAAACTGGGTGGGAGCAGAAAGCCACCCAGAAACCAGCGAGCATCATTATAGAGCCTCAAACCATGCGGAAGGGCAAGATTATCCCTCAGTTCTCCCAGTTTGGCTGCATATAGACGTCTGCTTGTAGGGGTAATTTCAGTTTGTGGGTGTTTGTGTGTGTGATCCTCCCTAATGTGGTTGTACTCAAACCACGCCAGCTAAAAACCCTCCTGTTTCCTCCTGAAAGCAGAAGAATCCTACTCAAACTCTAATGAAGAAAAAGCTGACAGCAGAAAACAGAAACTAATCACTCAATCCAAGAAAATCTGTTTGAGAACAATACACAAGCTTCCCACAGAAGGTTATCATTGCTGTCCTCCATGCAGTAGCAACTCACCCGGGGCTGCTGCAGGGCACTGTCCCTGTAATAAGTGCACTGTAAATAGCCTCAGATAAAAGTGTCTAAATGAATGCTTATGTACTGCGAAATGACTACTCACAAGCAGGAAATCATTCGGGGTTTTTTTGGATTTAAACGTATTAGCATGCATGTTGCGATAATACAGCTAAGTATTCAAGTTCTAGATGCCAAAATTGGACTTTTGGTGGAGACCAAAAGCCAAGATTCCTGCAGAATGTGTGAATATCTCACTCTTATTGTATATTTTTGTATTGTTTTTAATCAATGATCTTGTTGCAGGTGTTCCTCTCTTTCTCTCCCTGGGAAGAAATGGCAACTAGTCGAAGTCTAAACAATCACAAAGTGATTATGCAGTGTCTTTTTTATCAAAAGAACATGTTGAAGGCCATGTGAACCAAAAACCAATTTAGTATCAGTGCAAGAGCAAGGTCAGCTGAAGTGAGACACAGTAAATTACAGCCTAAAACCAGTTTCATCCAAGCAATTCTATGAGCATGTCTGATAAAAAAACAAAAAGGTATGTTAATGCTGTGCAATATAAGCAAACATGCTCACATCATTGCATACCCCCCTCCCCTATTTTGCATGTGACTTTCTTACATTAGCCACTCTCTCTCTCTCTATGTGTATATATATATATATGTGTGTGTGTGTGTGTGTAGCATTACCAATACTATTATGTATACATTTTAAATATTACATACATTTTTATTTCTTTATTTTTAGTATTTTTATTTATTGCTTTTATACTGAGATTTTCTGCTACCAGTTCACTAAATAGTCATAAATATTTTTATGTTCTTTTAAGTTTGGCATTATGCTACCCAGACATCTTCTGTGAGATTCACCACAACACACCAATTTATTAATTTAAAAAATCTAGCACGACAAAGCCATACGTACGTCTAATCTCAAATGTGCATCTGAACAGCGAAGACCTCTGAGATTTAACTGATATTTCAAATGAAGAATCAGCAAGAATCAACACAGATGAGAAATAGACTCTGTCTCACAGGCAGAAGGTCTACATGAGGGTGTGTGTATGTTAACTGCTCTTTAATCGAGTCCCTCCACATCTGTGTCCACTCTGTACACCGACTGAAATAGAAGGGGAGTGAAGGCTGGCATACAGCTCTGTCATTTAAATGATAAAAATACCAGTAGAACTGGGAGGGTCCACCGCTGTAAGCACAGGCGGCACAGCCGAACATTACAGAGACACATGAGAACTAAACCACAGCATCCCTCCTGACTCTCTAGCAGCAGCTGTCAGAATGCCTCACGGCACAGAAGTCATGTTAACTAGTTCCTAATAACCCAATTAACTTCCCTGAAAAGTAACCAACTTTACATGATTTAGGCTGGTCTAGCTGGGGCCTGTTCAATAAAACAAGCCAGGCTTATTGCAGTTAGTCTGCCTTATTGCCAGTTGATTTGGTTCAAAATAAGTCAGACTAATTGAAATAAACTTGTTTTATGAAACAGGCCCCAGGCCAAGCCAGTTTTAAGATTGTGTTGCAGCTGAAAAGTGGCCAAAACGAGCAAAAAGTTGAGCCTGAGTAGACTGGGAGACCAGCAACATGATTTCTTAGCAGGTAAAAGAAGGATAAGATCTTTTTAATAAAGCATTGAGACTTTGCATTGTATCCCAAATTATAGTTTTACAAAACAAGTTGTTTGCATGCACAGTATAAATGGGAGTCATTAAAAGGAACCGGATCAAAAGAATCACTTCTTATGAATCAAATCTTGGCGCACTCTGCGAAATTTCGCGGGCGAAATCCAGTTATTTCAATAGGAATGCACACATTCCTTAAAAGTTCATCACGCAAATTTGTTGCGCTTATTAAAATAACTCAGTTTGGTTTGAAAGTGACTTCTGTGCCAGCTATGCTTTATACATCCCAAAACTATTAATAACGGATTTTCGCAGCAACATCGCTAAACGTGCCCGCTGTATTTATCCCATTGGTGACAGAAATCTGTTCAAAGAGACTCATATTGAGGAAATTAAATATTTTATTAAATACAGTTGAGCCAATTTACTTCATAAAATAGAATTGTAGGGTAGATGTGAGTTAATATACACTACATTGACATTAATTATGAAAAAAAACCAAATCTAAATAATAATAAATTCATCACAGAGCTGAAGAAAACAACATGTTGATAAAGTGAAGAGAAGATGAACAGTCCAGAAGGTTCGCAGGAGTTTTTGGTGGTGGGATTGTTCGAGTGGCTCTGTCTACCTGCTGAAGAGCTTCATGAAGCTCTGGAATCCGTCTTCACCAAAGAAATCAAACGTTCCCTCTGAGCTTCCCAGATGAACCACGAGCAAGACCAGCAGACCCAACACCAGCAGAGGAATCAAGAGATTCCAGCCCGATGCCAGAATGTTGTACCACTTCGCTTTGTCCGAGCATTCCTGTGCAGCACGCATATCGCCCAAGGTCTTCTGATCTCGAGCCTGAAAACAAGCAGATGGAAATAAGTCTCAGATAGTTGTCTTTCAGCACATGAACTCCTCAAAAAAACAAGGTTCTCACCTTCTCTACCTTAACTGCACTCTTAAAATTGATTTGCATTGATGGTTTCATGTAGAACCTTTAACATTCAATCTTTTAATTTCACAAAAGGTTCTTCAGATTATTAAAATGTTCTGCAGACTTTGAAAAAATATGGTTCTATTAAGATCTGTTCACTGAACGTTTTTTTGGGAAACCAAAAATGGCTTCGCTGCGTAATTTCCCTTTTGGGGCCTTTATTTTAAAGAGTGTGCATCTCATCTATATAGAGTTCTTTGAAGATCAAAAAGTTCTTGATGTTGCATTGTACCACTTCAGAGGTTTTTCTTATCAGCTAGAGGTTCTTTTATTGGACGGTAAAACCCATTTTGGTTCTTATTAGAATCTTGATGGTCCAGGAATATTTCTGAAGAAGTTTGAAAGCCGCAAAAAAAAGACAAAGCTATTAAAAAACCTTTGGCGTTTGAGCTCACCTTGATGGAGTAGATCAGAGCCATGAATCCCAAGCAGCAGAAATTGACATAAAGAGTGTTGCAGAGCGACCAGACCAGGTAGTCGTTTGGTGGCTTCTTGCCCGCATGACTCATGTTGACCACCGTGGAGCCGCCAGCCTTTCGGCCAGATTTACAGTTAGTGAGCGGAGTGCAGTCATTCACGTAGCTGTATGTGGCGTTATCCATCCTCGGAGGTCAGGGGTCGAAACTCCTGGGAGAATCTGAAGAGGAATTACTGAGGAGAAAGATCAGGACACTACTTATACAACACTGCAGATGGGTGGAGTCAGAGACAGAGAGCGATGGAGAGAGTGGTCATTCATTATGTGGTTGTTGCTAGAGATGAGGGCAGGGTGCTGCTTCTATACATGGACCTATTTCAACAAAATCTCTAGGTTCGTCAAAAAACGCATAATTAAAATTTATTTTTAAAGAATTGTAAATAAATAGAAAATCATTAACATACTTTAAACTTCTAACTGGGTTAAAAATGTTACGTTACCAAATATCTCCTATTTTTAAAGGGAATTTTATGAGATTTTAACCCTTTTCTTTAAAAATAAAAATACAGAGGAGTTGTTAGAAGATAGAAACGCAAGCCGTACTCGAACCTGAATCCTCAGCAGAGCACCAAAGCTCAGATATTCAGGATGCATGTGTGCTAAAGCTGCACATTTCAGAAATAAAGAAAATCATTCAAGTTTTGTTCACTGTGGTCGCCACAGTGTTCTGTTACAAAATATCTGGGGTTCCGGTTTAAGAAAATGGCGCCCCCTGCTGTGGATGCACTGAAGAAGAGAAAAAAAACAAAGGAAAGATTTACACAATTTTTTCTTATCAAGTAATGTTTATTTCTTTAAACAGAATGCAGTATTGTTAGTCTTTCGAAGCCATGCAGTTTGTCTCTTGTGGGAGGAATAGTCTAAATTTAGAATTCATTAATTTATATAAAAAACTTTGACCTCCTTTCCCCTAAAAAAGAAAACCTTTTATTAATTAGCCTACTTTAGTAAGAAAGCAGTAATTGAACCCTAGTGCAAACAAATAAACCCATAACTCAGTCATAGAGCTCAAATATTCATATTTATTAATTACAAAATGACAAAAGGTGTTACATTCGTATTATCAGAATTATATTCAGTTAAGGCAAAAGGGACGGAAAGAGTTAATTTCTCTTGTTTAACATTAAATGGCATCAGTAGGCAAGATATATATATATATAAAAAAAAAAAAAAAATCAAGGCTCACACAGTACTATTATTAAACATTTTTGTTCATTCTCAGATTATTTTTGGCTATTCTACACTTCAAAATGCATCAAAATGCAGAAATATACTAAAACAGACTGATTTAGTTTGGATAAGCTCAAACTTGCGCATGCATCAAAGGCCTCCATTTGGTTAGACGGCATTAATTATGATTAAGGAATAATTTGCTAATAACACTTGTGTTGTGAATTGACCATATTAGATATGATGTCTGTATTTCTACAGCACATAAGGAATGAATTAAGCCTCGTGACTCTTATAATCACACTCTATAAGAGAATGAATGCGTTTATGATGAGTGTGTGCAGAGAGGGGGCACTTTGACATCAAATCTTAGAAGCTGCAGCCACGGCAGACGCTCCACCACGAGTATAAACATGAATAGTGTTCTGGAGAGACAAAGAAGACAGAAAATAATGATAAAATACTTTTTTCCTCCTCAAAATTCGGCATGTCTACAGGTCAGGTGTATAAAAATGCAGCGGGAAAACTAAATTGATTAAAAAAAAAAAAAAGCTATTAATTTTATAAGAACAAGTCAGAAATTTCGGGGGGAAGAAAATTCCATTTTGCCCAAAATAAGCTACTACTGTACTATAAGTACTACTGAGATACAATTATAATATTTATAATATATTTTTTTCAATTTAAATTTTAGTTTTGGTTTAATTTTGTTGTGTCTGCGTATGTGTGTGTTTTGTTAATATAGCTTTTTTAAATGTATGGAATTATAATAATTAATTTCAGCTTTACTCTTTAATAATTAAATATAACCATTTTGATACACACTAAAATAACACTGGTACAAAGAAAAGAAAGACACAAAGAAAACTAAATATTAGATGATGAGTACATTTTCCAAGAAAATACTATTTTAGGCTTTGGCTATTCATTGTATTTGTAATTTCTTTGTAATTAATTGTACAGTTTACTAGCAATTTCTAAGTGAAATTTTTTCACCAATTTTTTTCGGGGTGTACACGAAAGTGTGCGAGACAATGTTTTCTACCTTTTTCCCTTCCGCGTTGTGTTTATCCAGAAGAGCTTGAACCCGAGTGCCATAATCAGGGTGAACGGCCATCAGGTTTTGCACCTACAAAAAAAAGAAAAGAAAAAAAAAATTATACACAAAAATCCATCTAAATCACATTACATAATCCTCAATAACTGCTCAAGAGAAGTTTGACTAGTTTGCATGACCAAAATAACCTCATAGGACCACAAACAAAAGACCATACCGCGCGCTTCTGAATAAACAGTTGAGCTCCTTTAATATGGCCGGCCATGTTCTGACACAGACGCTCTCGCTCGGCTTCGTTTAACACCTCAGTGTAGAACGTGCGCACCTGCAGAACACATCAGAGAAATGTTTTAACTCACCATAACTGCGATTATTCGTACACAGACGCAAACAAATTCGCCAACGCACCTGGGTCACATTGTCATCATCTGCACTGTTGTATCGGGCCACATCAGGAGACACTTTACACTTGGACTCGACGAATTGTGGCTGGCAATCAGGAGCGCTGAAGCTGTTGGGGAAGTAGTTAGGAGCTCCCCCTGCAGGACATGAGGGGAACTACTGTTGTTTTTGCCACACCAATAATTCAACAACCAATGAGTTGCAAGCGTTTGGGTCACATATCCTGATCAGGCATTCCAGACAGATGTTGCGTAGTCACTTTTAAGAGAATTAGGGCTAGATTTAATAAACAGGGCAAATTAGAACGCAATTCCATAAAAGTGCAGATGGTGGCAGAAGATTCTGTGTGTGATTAGATCATTCCTGTAACGAGCAGCGCAAATTAGAGCCTGCTTTAAGACATGCTCTTTTGGGGCGTTATATAATAGTGCAAATACCAGTAATTTGACATGTGCAAATAGGGCTGCCCAATTAATCTAATTTCTAATGCAAATACAACTACAGATGTTACAAAACATTCAAAATGGCAATTAATCGTTTAAAATCTACTTTATATTATAATACTATGTATTATATTATAATACTATATGCATTATAATACTATGTATATGTTTCCTTTTTTATTTACAGAATAAACATATGAGGCTTTTAGCTTATTTTCATCTAAAATATGGCATGTGGTTGCTTCAAGCAATGGTATAAACATCATTCAATGAAAATGGTGATGATCGTAATTAATAAAACCGCAATTGTAATTACAAGGGAATAATCAACGATTATAATTTCTCCCAAAGGATGGTTGTGCTGGTGCAGGCTGTTCGTAAATCTGGCCCTAATACTATTTCTAAAACCCAATGTGTGACACTGCATCTTGTTCTGCAGTGTTTATTATGCGTGTCACTCACCCTGGTTGTCATGCATGCACATGGGTCCGTCTCTCTGGTAGTTAGCCACACGGGTGCGGTAAGGGCAGTTGACGGGCAGCTGGAGGTAATTTGCTCCAAGCCGATGTCTGTGTGTGTCTGGGTAGGAGAAGAGACGCCCCTGTGGCGACAGAATTAAGTAATTACAGCATTTAGTCATTCTAGTCACTCTCGCAATTAGTTATTAGTCACTGACACTTTAATCCAAAGTGATTTACAGGACACTTATTACAAGTAAGCAGAGCTTAAGTTCTTTGCCTTGAAGATAAAACAGCGAACAAGCATCTTGTGTGCATCATAAGCCTTTGCAGACGACCTTGTGAAATGTGTCTGGGTAGGTTGCTTCATGGGTTTTGCGACACAGCAGTGGAAACATACCTGCAGCATCTTGTCAGGGCTGGGCTCAATGCCGGGTGGCATGTTACTGGGATCGAATGCCAGCTGCTCGACCTCAGCGAAATAGTTAACAGGGTTTCGGTTCAACACGAGGCGTCCCACAGGAATCAGAGGGAAGTCTTTATGGGGCCACACCTGAGAGATACAGAGCCAGGTATCAAGACAGACACACCTACATACTCATTCTTTATTAGGACTATTTCATCAACTATGTAAGTATGGGATGCGGATACCTTAGTCAAATCAAACGGATTCCACTTCCAGTTCTCTGCCTGCTCAAAGGTCATGACTTGGATGTAGAAAGTCCAGGATGGGAAGTTGCCATTGGAGATGGCATTGTAAAGGTCTCTGATGGAGTAATCCGGGTCGGTGGATGCCAGACGATCAGCCTCTTCAACTGACAAATTCTTGATGCCTTGATCAGTCTGAAAGAAAAGAATGAATAATAATACAATTAATTCAATTAAATAGTATAATTACAATAATTTAAAATTAAAAAAAATGTATATAAAAAGTATTTAATAGTTATTTTTAAAATATATTTTTTAATGATATTAACATAATTAGCTTTTGATTAAATATTTTTAAATTCTTTTAATTAGACTACAGTACTTTTGATTATAAAACTGTATTAAAAAAACCCAAAAAAAAACAAACAAACACTGAATTAATTAAATAAAATGAAATAAAAATTTGGGGAATAAAACAGAAACAAAGAGGCTGTATTTTTGACCATATCGCCCTAATTAAATGTCAAATCTGTTCTCATTGGCTGTGATTTTGTCACTTTTCACTCTAGATCAAACAAACAAACAGTGAGTACCTTGTAGTGGAACTTGCAGTACACCGACTGTCCCTGAGCATTGACCAGTTTAAAGGTGTGCGATCCGTATCCGTTCATATGACGGTGGCCATCAGGAATCCCCCGATCGCTGAACAGAAAAGACACCTGCACATACACACAAATCGTCATGGAGCAAGACATTCTGTAGAAACCTCCAAAAGTGTGTGTCTTCTGCTGCCGTACCTGGTGCAACGATTCAGGACGCAAACCCCAGAAGTCCCAAACCATATCCGGGTCCTTCAGGTGAGTCTGCGGATTACGCTTCTGAGAGTGGATGAAGGACGGAAACTACAAACACAGTTAACACAAATACTGTTAATACAGGGACAAGGCTCTTCATGTTACATGTGTGTGAACTGTTTCTCACCAGAAGTGCATCCCTGATAAAGAAGATGGGGGTGTTGTTTCCTGTAAGATCCCAGTTGCCCTCTTCGGTGTAGAACTTCACTGCAAAACCTCGAGGATCCCGGACGGTGTCTGCTGACCCAGACTCACCAGCTATAAACAAGCAAATACATATTCATCATGGTGCAAAGGTGGTGCTTTACACATTGTGTAAGTAAAAGAGTGAGAAAATGTTCCTGTCACATTGTTTCTGCATGTGCTCTTTACCCTCTTACAAAACAACCTGGCTGCGTTTCAGAGAACGGAGTGCTGTGAACTTTCTAATCCCAACAAAACAATCGATACACACAGAGTCCAGACTCCCCTAGAAACGTTATAATATCCACACAGAAACGTACCCACAGTGGAAAAGCGAACGGCGATGGGTGTCGTCTTTCCCACATGCTCAAACACTTTGGCTTTGCTATAGCGTGTGATGTCATGGGTCACTTCGAAGTAGCCAAACGCTCCTGTGAGGGAACAGAGAAAAGATTTAGTTTGATGCTCATACTTTCCTTCTAGTACAATATTGTCTATCCAGTCAGAACAGAGCTCTCATGTGCACCAAGACTGTCCAATCAAATGATTTTGTTCTTAAGAAATGCTGCTCTTTTTAATTTTCCATTCAAAATATCTTCACGGAACATGATCTTAAATTCTTAATGATTTTCAGCATAGAAGAAACATCAATAAATTTGACCCAAATATACCCAGGGTCACAAATAAAAGCAGTAAGCATAAGGGATTTTCAAAAACTGAAAACGTGTTACCTGCTCCTTTTGCATGCACGACTCTCTCTGGTATCCGCTCTCGGTCAAAGTGGGCCATTTCATCAGTAAAAACCACGTCCTGGACCAGCATTGGTCCACGTGAACCTGCCGTCATCGAATTTAACTTGTCCCCTACCGGGACTCCGGCTCCAGTGGTCAGGCAATCTGGCCGCTGAGGGAAAAAAAGCAAAATGAGACAGAATAGCAACACAATAATATCTAAACAAACCATATTAAACACAAATAATATGTATTTTAAAAGAATATTCAATAGTCAGTCTTTACAATCATATCATAACACTAGTATTTGCTTTATGTTATATTGTCTGAATACATTTTAAATAGCATTATGATTATTTATTAAACTAATTTGACAGTGTGTAAACTAATTTTTATTAAACTGGCAAAACAAATATTAAGTCTATAGGCATTTGGCCTGAAAATAGTGATTAAATAACTCTAATACATATTTATCTACTTATCTGGTTAAAGTTTAACTGTAGGAGAAGTAAACGAGGTTATCTCTCGTGTCCTGGTTAAATAAATAAAGGCAGAGGGGCCTACATCGCTCCTCTCCCGTCACTATTCCACAACACGGCAGGGATTATAAACATTTGATTCGCGGAGCGAGGTGTCAATCATGTTATTGACCAATCACGTTAGAGAGGAGTGGGATAGGGCGGGTGCATGGCCGTCTTCCGTCGTTTAAGCATGTCGTTGAACCCACTTCAACTACGAATACATTTTTACATTTCACATAATAAACCATCTGGTTTTGTGCGTTTTTACTTGCAAACCATTACAATTTCAAAACAACGAATCATGCACAAAAATATAGGACCGTAGGGGATGCAGTTTTCAACACGCAAACCAGCACTTGACTAGTGTTTTATGCAATTAAATACAAATATAGTAGACAATATATACCGCATTCATGCGTAACAAGCAATAAATATCATAAACATATGATAAAATGCTTTAATGGCACAATGTAGTGCGATTATGCAATCGTAACAAGTAACGTTAACGTTATCTCTCCTTCAGATCTAAGTTTCAGACCATCATTTTAAAGCAACCCGACACTTATTTAGATACGTAATGCACATTAAAACAATAAGTTATAAGCAAATACTTCAGTGTTGGTGCGTTACACCCCTGCGACTTTTGGCACAAATTCTCGCTGCGCAATAATACAGTAAAATAAACAGAGTAAACCTATTTAAAGCACACAAACCTATATTTAACAGAATATAATATCCAATACATAAAATTTGCAGCAGACCTGAGAGCCACGACCCTCCCTCCAGAGTTTCATCTGATCCGTCGCCTTATCTCTGTCTGCCATTATTCAGCTCTTCAATGACAAATAAAACTTCTGCGGATCTAAAGCACTGAGCTCGAGCTCTGTCTACAAGCTTGTTATTTATTAAGGTTGGCAACAGTCTGCTCTTTGCACTTGAACTTGAACCCTTGCGTGATCACCACCCTACTGATATCTATTGGCCACTGCACTCACAACCTACTGCCAACCCAGAGAATAAATAGAGTTAAAAACACACACAGTGGGCGGGGATATAAGATAGTTGTGTCTTATTGGTCAAGTGCGATTGTTGCAGTGATACCTGTTACTTTTCTCAACGATGACCATGGTGGACCTCAGAGTTGTCGCTTTGGTGCATTTCTCACAACACTATTTAAATTTGCACAACAGTTAATGCATTTCTCAAAAGAATTAGTACAAACTGCAAAACCTAGTTGATAACCTGCAAAAGCGTGTCACTTGCTCAAAATGGATAGTTCATTCCTCAAAAGCAAGTATTCATGTCAATGAAAGTGTCAGTGTCATCAAGATGAAAAGTCCTGACACCATTGTTT